>PVIC010007334.1:24652-51379 GCA_004025085.1 Thryonomys swinderianus | reverse complement strand
TCAATCATCTCACTGATCTCTTCTTTAATGAAGTCTTTCACTGAGGACAGTATCTCTGTTTTGATCTCAGAGATGAGTTCTGCTTTCCATTTTACTAGATCTGCTTTAGTTACCATCTCCAAGAGTCCTGGTGTTTGAGTTTCAGTTTGCCCTATTTCCCTTTTCTCTGAATTTCCCTGTGGTGGTGATCTTTGTGTCTAGATTTTTGTGTATTTTCCCATTTCTACTCTTTCGTTGTTTTTAATGCTCTTCTTTGTCTGATGACAGGACAATGTTTGTTGCAGGTCTCTTTCTATTATCTGGCGCCCTTTGGAAGTAGCACTTTCCTGGGGGGTCCTCCTTGAATCTGTAATAACCCTTGAGAGTTCTCACTCCTGACACATCATGGTAGGTATTTGAGCAGAACAATCACATCATGTTTGTTACCATAATACAATAAATGCCAATATCAGTATTAAACACAGTAAATAAGATAAAAAAGTTTATTAGATTCTATACTGGATACTTTGAGCTTATGAGTTACCTCTATGTCTGACTCCTCACTGCACAGCTCAGGGATACAGTGGGCTGGTGGGTGGCTTTTAGTCCAGTGGAGATGGACTGCACCATGCAGCCGGGTCTGCGTGCTGCTCCCTCAGTCCGCCGGAAACAAGGCACGGTGGGGTCCGCAGCCCCACTGTCTGGTCCGCCCACCACTTCTCCCTCAGTCCACCGGAAAACAGGGCATGGCGGGGCCCATAGCTGCTGGGTTCGGTCCGCCCACCGCTGGTCCCTCAGTCCGCCGGAAAACAAGGCATGGCGGGGCCCGTTGCTGCTGGGTCCGGTCTGCCCACCGCTGCTCCCTCAGTCCGCTGGAAAACAGGGCATGGCGGGGCCCGCAGTGGCTGGTCCGGTCTGCCCGCTGCTGGTCCCTCAGTCCACTGGAAACAAGGCACGGTGGGGCCCGCAGCTGTAAGGTCCGGTCCGCCCAGCGCTGCTCCCTCAGTCCGCTGTGTTGGTAGATTTTTAATCAAAGTGTCAATTGCACAGATTGATATTGGGGTGTTTAATATTTTTATATCTTTTTTGTTTAACTTTGGAAGTTCAAATATGTCTAGGGATCTGTACTTTTTTTCAGTGTTTTATATCTTTTTGGAATACAGGTTTTTGAAGTAGGTGTTGACTATTCTCTGGATTTCTGCTGGATCTGTTGTAGTTTGACCTTTTTCATTTATTATTGCATGGATTTGAGCCTTTTCCTTCCGTTTTTGATACAATTGGCTAAGGGCATATTCAGTTTGTTTATTCTTTCAAAGAGCCAACTCTTCAATTCATTGATTTTTTTTTAAGTTCTTTTCTTATCCATTACATTATTTCTCCTGTGATCCTTATAATTTCCTCCTTTGTACGAGCTTGGATTTTTCTTCTTTTTCTTTTTCTTGGAGTTTGAGCTTCAACATTAGTTTTTTTGTGCTCACTCTGTTTTCCGAGTGTGGACATTCACTGCAATGAATTTTCTTCATACTACTGCTTTCACTGTGTCCCATAGTTTCCTATATGTTGTACAGGCATGATTATTTAATTGTAGAAACTGCCTAATTTCTTCTTTAATTTTGTTCATGATTCATTTGTTGTTCAGAAGTGTTCCATGTGTTTATGAAGTTCTTGGAATTTCTTTTGCAGTTGATCTCCAATCTCAAGGCACTATAGTCTAAAAGTATACAGGGGATAGCTTCAATTACTTTGTATTTATTTAAACAAGTTCTATGAAATAACATGTGGTATGTTCTGGAGAATGACCCTTGTAGAGCTGAGAAGAACGTCTCTTACAGTTCTGTTGGGTGGAATATTCTGTAGACATCTATTAAGTCCATTTGTTCAAAAGTTTGGTTCAGTTCTAGTATTTCATTATTGATTTTTTTGTTTGTCAATCTATTTGTAACAGTGGATTTTTGAGATCTTCCACTACTATTGTATTAGTGATTTTTTGGCTTTTTATGTCCATTAATATTTGTTTTATATAGTAGCCTGTGCTAACATTTAGTGTGTATATATCTGATTGTCACCTCTTCCTCTTGGATTGATGCATTTATGAGAATGTGGTGAATCCTTTTTGTGTCTCTTAATTACTGTTGGTTTGCAGTTGAATTTGTCTGCAAATAAGATAGCCATTTTTGTGGTTTTATATTGTATGGAAAATTGTTTTCCATCCTTTTATCTTCAGTCTATGGATTTCTTTTTGAATTATATGTCTCTTGAGTAGAGCATATTGCTGGATCTTGCTTTCTGATATATTCTTCCAATCTATTACTTTTCATTGGTGAATTGAGGCCATTAACATTGGTGGTTATAACTGATAGGTGTTGGTATTTTTCTGTAGTTGGCTGTTTATTACGTTCCTCCCTGCTTTTAATTTCTTGTCTGGCCTAGTGGCTTCATTCTGTTAGGGATCATGAAGTTGTGAGCTTCATTGTTTTCTTCTAGGATATTGTTTGGAAGTTTTTGTAATGTAAGCTTGATATTCATGAGGTTTATCAGATGTTCTTTGTTGTGGAATTATTTACCCAATGATTTTGGAGCATAGTTTTGCAGGATACATCAACCTAGGTTGGAAGTTTTTTTTTTTTTTTTTTTTAGAAAGGGTCTTGCTCTGTAGTTCAAGCTGGCCCTGAGTTCACTACATAGCTGAGGCAAGCCTCGAATTCAGCAGTCTCCTTCCTCTGCCTCCCAGGTGTTGGGATTATAGGCATGAGCCACCATATCCAGTACTGTGGTACGTGGTACTGATTGCTGGTGGGCATGAGTCACCACATCTGGTATTGTCATATGTGGTTACTGGGAATCAGACAAGGGACCTGACACTTGCTAGGCAGACGCTGGAACCACTGAGCTAAATCTCCAGCCTGGATGTTATTTTCTTTTAGGGCTTGAAATACTTCACTCTATTTTTAATATTTCTCCTGTGATTCTGGTATTGTAACTATTATATATCTTTTTGATAATGGTTAGCTGGAGTCCTGTGTGCCTCACTTATCTGTATATTCTTTTCTCTTGCTTGGGATAGTTTCTCCAATTACATCTGTGAATAGATTTTTAAAAAAAAATGTCATTTGTACTATCTCCTGCTTCTTTGTTGACTCCAATCAGTCTTAAGTTATTCTTTGCACCATCTAGCAGCTGCTGGATTGATTTCTCATGGTCCCTTACTATTGTTAAGAAATCCTTTCCTGGTCACTAATTGCAATCCTATCTTCCTATTTGGATTCATTAGCTAACTCCATACGGCTTTCAATGAAATTTTAATCTACTGAATTTCTTTTTTTAATCTGTTTCTTGGATTCCATTTGGTTTCAGTGTTGGGATTCTGTCATGTTCCTGAGGTCCTCTATTTTTTTTTTTTAATCTGTGTCATTCACCCTGTTCATCATCTGTGCTATTATCTGAGAGGTTATTTCTGATTTCATTTTTTAAACTGAATTCTTTATTGGTTCATTTTATATACACATAATGATCACACTCAATATTGAGAATTTGTACCAGTATATGACATGACTTCTCACTTTTTCCCATTCCACTTTCCACACTATAACTCCCCACCCCCTATATGCATATGCTTTCCTTTTGTAAAAATCATATTTTTTCTTTCCCGCCTTATTCACCTCTACCCTTACTCTTTGAATATTTCATATTTCACAATATCTACCATGTTCTAGAACTCATATCTTCAGGTTCTCTAGATCCTCTTTCATTGCCAGTTCAGGGAGTCCAGGTGGTTGTGTTTCAGGGTAGTCTGTTTCCTTGGTCCCTAATTTTCCCTTTGGAGATTGGAAATGCTTGGTTTGAGTCTTGTGTTTTTTTTTTTCTCATTTTGATACTTGTGCTATTGTTAGTGGTTTGGTTTAATTTATGGGTTAATGCCTGTAAACTGCTTGTTGAAAGTATCTTCCTTATTAATATTTAATATTTCCTCTTATATGTAAGTCCTAGCACAGCTCCAGCACTTACTGTGTAGATACAGATTCTGGGTCTGGTCCATCAAGAAGTCATGTGTAATCTCTGTGCAGGGCCAGAGCTGCTCAGCACAGACCTCGCCCAGCTCCCCATCCCCAGAGATGCTTCTTCTAATGATAAAATGTTGGCATGGAGTACTAAAATGTTTATTTATTCATAGAAAAGTATTTACAAAGAAAAAAGTGAGAAAATGATCTAAAAATATGACAACTATTTACTGTATAGAAAAAATCTAATATTCATTTTTAAGAGGGAAAGACATGTTGATTTGATCTTCCATCTTCTCCTTTCTCATGTTTCTTTACATTGAGACTGTAAGGAAAATAAATTCAAGAAAAGAAAAAACTGAAAGGGATTTTGAGAGGCTGAAGTATACAAGCTCTCAAAAACTCTGCTGTCAAAATCTACCTGTAGGCAACCTAACACAGAGCTTAATTTTTATCCACTTTAAAATTGAATCCTCAAATATCACTGTAGTAAAATAGAAGTTTGTCTTTGATTTGGACACTTTCCTGTGGAACCTCTTCTTACTTCCTCTTCCCCCTCCCCCCCTCTAAGACAGGGTCTCACTTTGTAGTTCAGGCTCGTCCTGAGCTCACTATGTAGCCCAGGCAAGCCTTGAACCTGGCAATCCTCCTGCCTCTGCCTCCCAAGTGCTGGGATTGCAGGCATGAGCCACCACGCCCGGCAGTCTTATTTTCTTTTCCAAGAAGTAAAGTTCACACAGCCGACTCTGGTAGGAGTCCCCAGCCCTCCACACTCCACCCTTCATTTTATCTCTTATGAAGCTCCACTGGACTCCAGAGCTCCAGCACTGCAGATGCCAAGGAAGAAGCAGAGCATGTAGTTCTGGAAACCAGATAATTTAACAGGAAACACAAATCTTCATGCACAGATATTTCCATGCAAAGTAATGTTTTATTCATATGTCATAAAATTCTGTGCATATTATATATATGTTATTTCACCACATAATAAAATCAACCCAAAGTGTATATGCCCCAAAATTTTTGAAAGAGAACATTAGTTACACCTTTATGTTTTACCGTCTTTCCATCTGGATTTTGTATTTATGAGTTCTTTGGTTTTTGAAATAGTTTTGTTATATGTATGGTATATATTTAAAAACTGCGTTTTTGAGTTTTACTTCTGTTTGGATTTCATAGAAATTATATGCTACATTCAGCAATGAGGGAAATGCTTTTTTAAAATCAAAGTTACATTTCTGAGATTTTTAAATGTTGCAGGTAGCCCAAGTTAGTTTGTATTCATGCTGTATAATGTGCCATTTTTCATATACTTCACTTTATCCATTCAAGATTTTAATGAACAAAGCAACTATGAACTTTCTCATACATATCTAACAATACATGTATACAAAAGTACAAAAGCACGTATTTAGAATGCAATAAAGCATTTGTCACTATTGAGGTTTAAAAGATAACACACATTGTCTTAGAAAATGGTTGTACTCATTCTTAGTAAAACCTTGATTTGTGACAATTATCTGTTCTAGAAACATGCTTGTAAGCTAAAGTACTTGTATATCAAAGCAAATTTCCATAAGAAATAATGGAAATTCAGATGGTTTGTTTTACAATCCAAATATTTATACAAAATGATTATAATATTGTAATATAGTACAAAATATAAACAAAAATAAATTAACCTGTACTTACCTTTGAAAACCCTCATGGCTAGTGTGAGCAAGAGAAGACAGCAGAGGGTTATGAGTAGGACAGATTCAGCTATCACTAATGAAATCACTGCTACATATTGGTTCAATAGATTTTTTTTCTTCTTGTGTAACTTTAACCAGGAGCCTATCCAATGACATTTCCTTTTGCCTCCCAAATGTAATACTGCCATATCATTAAACAGATTAATCATTCCCACTGCTGCAACTGTATTTGGATGGTACTTTTATACACAGTTTTGCACTGTTTCCCATTTCCTTGTCTTCTGCTCCTCTGCAGGTAAGTGAGATCTCTATAATCTCTTGCTGTTGGAAGATGATCACCCATATTACAAGACAGTGCTTGTTTATCAAATTAAAATTTATGAGTAATATTTGCTTGTCTTGTGGAACACTCATGGAACAAGTTACTGGCCATCCAGAGTTTTATCCACAGCATCACTGTATAAGTCCCTTTGTCTAATTTATGGTGATATTGCTAACTTTCCTAAATGTTGTCAAACTTGTGGATGTCTGAGTTATTTCTCCTTAATTTTTCAGCCTCCTAATTATTAACAAGTTGAGGATAATTTTTCAGTTTTATGGCCAAATAGGGTTTTCTATTTGGTGAAATTCTTATTTTGGCTATTTCCTAAGAGATTTTATATATTTATGTATTTATATATTCTAGACATAAATATATTTTATATATTTATATATTCCAGTGGGCCTTTATAAAAAAGGTATTAGTATTTTCTCATAATTATTAATTTCTCTTTTTTATTTTTAAAGGTTTCTTTTGATGAACAGAAGTCCTGAATTTTAATTCAGTCATGTTTATCAATTCTACAATTGCACTTTCAGAGTTTTGCTTGAGGTATTATTCCCTAAAACTTTGTCATGATGATATTTCCTATATTTTCTTCCAAAACCTTTAACTGTTCTCCCTCTAGAACTTTCCACAAAGAGTTAGGGGCAGTTGGCTGTTGTAGTTCTTAGCATACTGTAGCAAGAAACAGCTGAAGCCTTTGTGTAGTATTCTAGGGAGGAAGGCTAGGTAAGATTGCACGATCCTTTTCTACCTGTTTTCTGTGTAGTGATGAGCTTAGAAAAGAGGGAAGTTTTTCTGTTATGAATAAATTGAGGATTCTTCCTCTTTTTCACAGAGAATGAAATACACATGGACACAGAGTTATCTATTGGTAGGAAGGGTACTCCCCCCACCATAGGATCAAGGCAATTTTGCTGTTTATCTCTGACATGGTGATGAGTAGGGGAGGGCAGGGCCAAGTAAAGAGGGCTGAGCCTATCCTTTCAGGACAAGTTAGCACTAGAGATGAGTCAGGCATTCAGAAGCGGCCTTTCTTAAGGGCAGAAGGACAGGGACTGGAGCTGATTCTTAGATTATAGGGAACCCACTTCTCTTCCTCTCCTCTGCCTTCAGGACAGACACAAGGATAAGTCTTTTCAGCCTCTCTGGGCTGAGTATTAGTACTGCCCTTGGGAGCCACCTATATCTGGATGCAAGACCAATCAGGCTTATTGTATAAGAAAGTTTATTATTTTGTTTTATTTTTTCAGACAGGGTCTCACTGTGTATTTTAGGCTAGTCTTGAACTCAATATGTAGACCAGGATGGCCTCAAACTGTTCGCAGTTCTCCTGCCTCAGTCTCCCAAATGTTGGAATTACAATTGTGTGCTACCACACTTACAATTTCTGGCTAAGAAATTTTAAACTGTTGAAATAAAAAGTATTTCTTTAGTTCACGCTAAAATTTCAATAGAAATTAATAACAAAAACTCAAGATGTTTTTAAAATTAAGTAATATAATTCCAAGTATTCTTTTCAGCATAAAAGAAATTACAAAGAAATGAGAAAACATTTTAACTGAAAGACAGAATAACAATAATACACATAATGTCCAGTAGCACCTAGTCAAAGGAAGGGAAACTGTAGCCTTAAATGTAAGAAAAAAAGAAGAGGATGGAAAGCCAGGATGCTAAGCATCTATTTCCATAGGTTAGAAAAGAAAAAGCATAAATTTAAAAAATTAATAAAAATAATAAAGTACAAAAAGTAATGGGATAGAAAGTACACACATACAATCTACAAAATAAAAATAAATTTTAAAAATTGTCAGTGTACAAATTATTAGTGAAAGGATCAAGACAATATTCATAGAAAACACATTAGGAATGAAAAAGTGCAATCAGTACAAATTCTGAAGACATTTAAAAGATAAAAGAGAATATTAAGACTTTTTGCTGATCCAGTTGAAATATTAGAGACAGAGAAATCCCTAAAAAAATCATCTATGAACAATGACACAAGATAAGAGACTACATAAAATTTTCTCTACTAAAGAAATTGAACCTTTAATTAAATTTATCCCTCCAAAGAAAACTGAAGTGTTCAAGAGGTGACATTTCAGAAGTATATAATGAGAAAAACCTACAGAGAAGAGAATAAGGGTGTATTTTTAATCCCTTTTTGTAAAATCAGCAAAACTTTGTTTCAAAACATAAGAAAAAGTTCAGTGTCATTCTAAAAATACATGTAGAAATAATGAATAAATTATTAGAAATTGAGTCTAGCTCAGTAAAAGGGTAATAATTTTGACTAAATTTATTCTAGCAAAGCAACGACAGTGTAACACACAAAACAACCAAAGCAATTTATAACATTAACAGAATAATGAAGAAAAATTAAATAGTCATTTCAACAGCTATAGAAACAGCATTTGACAAAATTCATCCTTCCTTTATGTTAAAATGTTGTCAAGCCAGGAATCAAAAGGGACTTTCTCATTTGGCAAGAGAACATCTATTAAAAATGTACAGCAAACCTCATATTCAGGATACAGCTTTTCCTTGGAGTTGAAAATAGGAAGAAGATTCTCACTCTCATTTTTACTCATTATCTAGCTCGGTATGTTAGTGCAATGAAGGTAAAATATAATTAAAATATTTTTAAAATGAAAAGTTATTTTCCCTGCTGTTTTAATTATGCAGAAAACCCAACACCAGCAAAAGTAAAGATATTATTAAAAGTGAAGGATAACTAAGGAAGGTTCCTAGTTATACTGCCAATAATAATATTTTTCTTTCTCAGTGACACACAGAAAACAAAATTTTAAATCTATAACTTACATAATGAAAGATTAAATACTTCTGTTATATTAATAAGACATTATTCAAGTAAAACACTTAGCTAAATGTAGAGTGCAATACTGAAAATATTTCAGCTACTTTAATTTTATTTGCAACTTCAATATTCCATTCAAAAATCTTACCTTTATATATTTGAAATTTGATATGTGATTCTAAATTTTAATCAAAATGAAAATGGCCAAGAATAGCCAGAATCTTGACAAACTTGGATGTCTTATAAAGTGAATGCCAGCATTCCTTTATAGAAGCAGGTCTTTTCTTAGTTATTAAGATATTGTATAATATGACCCTCTAGACATCTTTTGTCTTCGCTTCATTTCTGGACCCACAAATCATCAAGAATTCACATCTGATATGAGGGAGGGGTCAAGTTTCATTTTTCTTTCTCATACTGATACATTATTGACCCTGCAGCATTTATAGGAGGCATGTAATCCACATTTTCCTATGATGCTGTTCCTCTCATAGATCAGGGTTTGTAGGCAGGTAATTGTGCTTTGGCTTCTGGGCCTTGTCTTTGGTTGCATTTGTTCATTTCTGTAGCTCTGTTGCCTTCAATTGCAGACTTTTTCAGCACCCCATTGGATGTCAGCAGACAATTCTTTTTCAAATCACAGGAAAAGAAAGATTATGTCCATAACTTTAAGTATTACAGAAATGATACTTAGTTGAGATTCCAAGGTAGAGATTTTTTTGTATATTAATGACATTTTACTTTTAGATATGTGTAATATATAGAAGTAGAATATACTGAAAAGCATAAAACTTTCATTTTTCTGGATAAGTATACATAGATACTATACCTCTGGTTTAGAAATAAATTTCACAAAAATAAGAATTTAGAAAGGTTACTGATTATAACCTTATTAATATGTAATATTATTTCATTATATATTAATATATAAATATCTTGATTATGTATAATCATGTGTAATTATGTGTTATATAAAATGTCAAAGTACACACACAAATATTATATTAATTATATTATATTATATTAATTATTATATATATTTTGGCATCTACCTGGCAAGTCCAAGGTCCTGAGTTTGATCCTGGTACCACACAGCACAATGCCAGGCATGCTGCTCACACCTGTAATCCCAGCACTCGGGAGGCAGAGGCAGGAGGATGCTGAGTTCTAGGCTTGCCTGGGCTACATAGTGAGCTCAGGGCCAGCCTGAACTACAAAGTAAGACCCTGCCTCAAAAAAAAAGTGAATTACAGATATTAAAGTAAAAATGAATAATTTCAGGTTTCCTTTAGATGATTTTTTTCAGAGTTGAAAATTAAAAAAAAAGCTGATTAGATGAAATGACACAATCAGTAAATAACAACCTTTCACTATATAGTGCTTCTCCCATTCTAGCTACTGCAAAAGTTCTGAAGAATTGCTTTCCTTGGAGTATAGCAAGGATAACCTCATGGAGAACAGTGAAGCAGAGGGCCAGCAAGTTTACAGCAGGTCTTCAGATATGGGGAACTTAATCTATGATTGTAAGTGCTTCTTCCTATTTTGGTAAATTCCATGTGGTGTGATGCATAACTGGTAAGGTCGTTCATGTTAGTTTTACTGGCATAGAATCAGCCCAGCCATGTGATCATGCAACATATCCTTGGAATAGATGAAATGTATCTGTAGACTTTCCAGAAGTAGTTGTATTTCTGTCCATGTAGATGTGATCAAAGGATTTCTTTCCATGTAGGATCTCCCATTGTATGAGTACTTTTGATTCAAGTTGCATTTATCTCTGAGCACAAGGAAATCAGTTAGGTCAAAGGATGCTCTCTGCTCTACTTGCTGTGGCTTCTCCTGTCATTCATCCAGAGCTGCTTTAGCAGAACCAAGGCTACTTGCTGCTGAACATACTAAACAGAGTCAAATGACATGGGTCCAAATGCCATGACTGTAGCAGACTTGATCTTGTAGTGCATTGGCTGTTTGTATTGATTTTAAAATGAACCACAAGCAAGGAGAGTGGGTTTCTCCTCTCATCAAAATACAACTTTTAAAAACAGAAGGAAAGAGGGAGTTACCCACTTTCCAGGTTCCCCCTTCTGTCTCTCTTAAGGCAGAAGCTTTCTCTCTCAATAAAATTTTCCTACTCAAACCTCTGTCATTCCTAAAATTCATTCTTTGATTTTTAGAGAACACAAACTTGTGTTTCAGGTGGGGAGTTAGGCCCTTAACTCTTCTGCGTCATATTGGAGGTGCCACTGAGATAACTGCACAGAGACTCAAGGCAGTACGCCTACCTAAGATAACAATGCATGGAGTCTATCCAGGGCCTTTAGATAGACCCTCTGCAGAGTGACCCTGACTGCTGTTACAACTACGCCCCTCTCCAGCCTGAAGATGTCAGATCAGTCTTCGCCCATTTGCCCCTCATGGCAGTTCAGGTACCTCTTCAGAGGGAGAAATATTATAGGTAGAAAAGCCAGCTAGACATATGTAGGCAGAAAGAGAGGGCCGGCTCTTGAAAGACTTGCAAAAAGGACATCCTCAAAGGTCAACACCATCAATGAGAAACTACACTTCCAGATAGCAGTGACCAGCAGACCTCATCTCCCAGGATGGAATGTCAAAATCTGGATCCAGCCCCTCCCTGGAATGCAATGATTGCAAATTCCCCAGACAGCAGGCCAGGACTCTGAACCACCTGGAGGAGTCTCCTGACAAGCAAGACCCTTTAGGGCTTGATTTCTCATTGGACCTTATTCAATCAAAAGTTGCTAAAGTAACTATGCTTGTCATTTACCCATTGGTTAGCCATGGCTTGCCCATTTCTTTCAAATTTTATTGGAAGCCCCTACTGTACTCATTGGTCATTGTAGCCCATCTACTTTTTTGAATCTTATTGGTAGCCCCTATTTCAGACCCGCCTCACCTCGTGGCTTTGCTCCATAAAAGCCCTCTAAAAAGTGAGGTAGGGGGATTACCCACTTTCCAGGTTCCCCCTTCTGTCTCTCTTAAGGAAGAAGCTTTCTCTCTCAATAAAATTTTCCTACTCAAAAAAAAAAAAACCCAGAAGGAAAGAGCAAGAAAGGAAGGGAGTAGGTATACAGAAGAGAGAATGAGAAGGGACAGAAAGTATCGGTTTTCCTCCAATTACAGTTGGCCAAATTTTTCCTTGCTCAGAAATAAGAAAACAAAAGAGAGGAAGGGAGGAGCAGGAGGAAGGGAAGGCAAGGAAGAGAAGCAGCAGCATCAGGAGTGCCGTCCAACATATGGATTTAGTATGGCTGCACAGGCTGAGGTAGGACTATCTAATCTTAGTAACTTCCAAAAGCCCCATCTCTAATCACCCTTGTGAACTGTCCACTCTGCGAATATCTCACTGTGGAAATGAAAGCAGTACATGAAAACATGGCAGGGATGTGGGGGGAACACCCGAACCATAGCATAGAAAATGAATACAGGCCAATATTACGGTTGCTACCAATGCTTTATCTTCTTTTTCCTCACATAGCTTCTGAGATTTCCATACAGTCCCACATGTTTGGCCTTCACTAATATCACCAAGTCACAAATCAAGCAGATGTCTATAAGGAAAATTAACAACCTTTCCTGGAATTAGTTCCTCAATTAGTATAATGAATTTAGTTAATTATTATAATTGGCACACTAAAATTGCTTGGAAAAATGAGAATTAAGTCATGTCATATACTGGTACAAATTCTCAATGTTGAGCATAGTTGTAATGTGTATATATAATGTACCAATCAATAATAATACTGATTTATTGACTGTCTCTTTGGTTTAGTTAAGTAAGCTTAACTTATTGGGTATATATGGCAACTAAAATACTTCTCCAAAACTATATTTATTTTAAAATTCTATGTCTTATATTTGATTGGTCAGATATACTTTCTCCCCCAATTAGCTGGTGATAGAAAAGTTTTAGAGTAATACAATTTTCCTTAAGTTTTAAAAGAAATTCTGAGCACTTCTCATCTCAGGACAGGGTCATTCTAATCCATGGATAATCAAATTCTGTTGAATTTGCAAAGTGATCTTAGCCTCATTCAGGATCTTAAGCAGCCTGTCGGTGATTATCTAATGGTTCCTTAAGGACTCTTAAGCCCTAATGAGGAATGAGAATTTTCCTAGGAGCTAAACATCTTTAATGTATCATCCTTCATTTTGTCCTTTGTACTATCCATAGTGGATATCTGAAAATATGAACTGGATTTTAACTGGCCCTTTTACTCTTACAACAATTGTAGTTGGAGGAAATAGGTAGAGAGTCTTCCTTCCAACTTGGTTCTTACTCAATAACAGTATCTTGGGAAAGTCATCAAACTGATCGGGGTTTCAGTTGCTTTCTGACTTCTGTTTACCTCTAACAGTAGTCCAAAGATACCTAGTCACTTTACAACTGGCCTTGTTCTAAAAAAGAGGCTTACCTGCCCAGAGCAATAACACTATTTCTCTTTGTGTCTTCAACATTCACATAAACCTGTTGTTCTTGTAATCATCACATTTGTCATTTCATCCTTCTCTGTGTTTATTGTAAAAGAAAATTCTCTTTTAAATCATTTTTACATAATGATCTTAAAAATAGGCTAAGGGCGATTTCACTTCATGGACCAGAGACATCTCAGTAGTTCTCAAGTTGGAACCATTCAGATGAACGTAATAATGTACAAATGTCATAAAAATGTCTGTGACAACAGTAAGTAGAGAAATTTCCTCTACTTTCAGAGTAGAGAAAATGAGACAAAAATCTTTAAAGCTGTGTAATTTAAAATGGATATGTTGAACAAAACTATTTTGATTACAAATCAAAGTGGCATACACACTATCAGGCCAGAAATTAGTGTCTGGGCATGTAAGGAGGCAACCAGAAAGGTGAATCCAACTTATAATTGGAACCTCTAAGTGATGGATGAGGTTTGAGATTTCAGCCCCAAATCTCTCATAATACCTTCCTGTAATGTTTGAAAACATTGAATACTAAGTCAATTTCATAATTTTGTGTACACATAGGAATGGCATACTTTCTATGTGTCTGTTGAAGTGGAACCTGGTCACAACATAGGACCTATCTGATATTTGGTGCATCTTCACACAAAGGGTATTGTTTAGATCAGGCAACTGAGTATTTCCCTTAACATTTCTGAAAGTATTTTTTTCAACTCATGACTTTGCATAGATAGCAAAATAATGTGGGAGGAATAGAATCCACAGAATGAACTGAGTACTGCATACTGAGCAATTAATAAGTATTTTATGAAGTGGAGATATAACTATGATGTTATCTGCTATCCATTTCCAATTCCTTCCTACTGGAGTTAAGATACTGCTCTATATTTATACAAAATGAAGTACATTGACTTTTCTGGTCATATATATATATATATATATATGTATATATATATATGTATACATATATATATATACATACATATATATATATACATATAGAGAAGAGTATGCAATTAACTTTTACATATTAAGCATTTATTCTGTTACTTTATTATGTATTAGTGTCAGTGGATTTTTGTTATTGTGTTTTTAAATTTTCTGCATATACAATTACAGTATCTATGTTTCAAGGCAGCTCTACTTCTCCCTTTTATTTCTCCATAACTGCTTTTTGTCCCATATTATTTTGTATACTCTCTCAGACACTTCTAGAATGATGTTGGAAGCAGTAGTAGGAGCCTGGGAGATGATTCTCAGATCTCATACTGGAATCTTAATCATCAGAAACAATGATGTTAAGAGGTGAAGGGGTTTTTTAGGGTGATGGAGATGCTAGCTGTTTTGTTTGTAGATATATTTTATAATATTTAGGAAATTACCATCTGTTCTTTGTGTACCAATAATTTGCTCATGGGTGAATGTTGAGTTCGGACATGTGCCTTTTGTCCATCTATTAAAATGATTTTCTTAGTCTGTTTGTGGTGGTTAGATTAATTGATTTTGGAGGGTTGAAATATACTTGTACATTTTTAAAAACTTTGTTATGTTTGTTTTTTATTTTAATAAAGTAGAAGCAGATATTGAGAAAATATTTAAAGCACTTTTCTATGAAAAATTTAAACAAAATTTCATAATAAAATAGAAATGAACTATCACTAATATACTGTATATCATAATCTTAAAAGAATGGCTAAAATGTTACCCAGATTTTATTTGGGTAATTTCTGACATTTTTTACATCATTTTCAAAAATAGCTCCTGTTCTACATTTCTTTTCTTATAATGGCTTTTCTAATAGTGTTAGGTTAACACTAGCCTCACAGAATAAGTTAAGAAATATTGTCTCTGCTTAAAGGATCTGAAAGAGTGTCAGTATCATTTCTTAAATGTTTCATAGAATTCACCAAAGGATTTACCTTGGCTTTATACATTTTTTGTTCTGGAAAGTTATTATTAATTCAGTTTCTTTAATTAATAGGCTTAGATCTATTCAGATTTCCTATCTTTTGTGTGAGTTTTGGCAGATTGTGTCTTTCAAGAAAATGGTCTGTTTATCCTATGGTATTAAATTCATGCTCACAGAGTTGTTGCCAGAAATGTTTTATTATTTTTCAATGATTATGGGCTATGTAGTGTTGGCTTTTCATCATTTCCTGAGAATGAAGACAATAAAAAGGAACAGAGAGTTAACAAGTGAACAAACAAACCAAAACTCCGACAGTTTAGTATTATCCCCTGTAAGGACTTTTTCTGAGGTTATTGCCTAGAAATTTATTATGTGATATAATCGTTTTCTTATTTATAGTGCTTTAAATGGTGTTCCTATCATGTGCAGCCAAAATTGCCTAATTGGCACATAGGACACCCTTGAATGTCAAACTGTATTAATTCTTGAGTGCTGGTTCTAACTTACGTTGGTCATAAGTCAGTACATCTGAGATCAGGGTGTTTATCTGGGTACATGCTGTAGGGAACAAGAGGCAGATGAATCTTCCATTTACCTAATTAAACCGAGTAGTTCATGTGTCAGGCTGGTCATAATTTGAGACACACTATTTATGTAAAGTTGTTAAGATCTAGAAAAGCAGTGTGATGTGGCTTCAAGTTTACACTCTCAATTACAATCTAAACTGCCCCTTTTCAGTCCAGAATTCTATTTCATTCTGCTCCTCTTTAGAAGGGGACTTGTACACCCCCAATTCAAGTGGAGAGCAGTTTTCCATCTTAGTACACATTCCTTTTGCATGCACTTACCATGCTGACATCATGTGTCACAGCAGTATGAAGTCCCCAATCATTCATATCTCTATCACAGAGGCAATAGAATTGACAGATTCAGAAGGAATAAAAAAGATATCTTTATTTCGGGGTGTTGGTTTTTGTCAGAAATAAATAAGCTTGAGCTTTGGTAGGATGTCTTGCAAATAACTCTTAGGTGGAATATTCACAATACTTTTGTTACTGATGCAGCCATTCTAAATAGAAAGGGTGTTTTTTCCTAGCTGGTGAACTGCAAAAGTCAAAGTTTTAATCCTTCTGATATGGAAACTTTAAAAAATAATTTTCTTCTAATATGAACCTTAGAAATTTGAGAGCTAAGGAATTCAGTATGGCTTATTTTGGTGAAAATCTGGTCATATTTAGTAATTGATTCAGAACTTTGGTGAACATAAGATGAAAGCCATATGTTTTGTAATTCAAACAGTCTTGCTTTCTCAGCAAGTCACCATTTTTATGTGAATGTTGATTTAGTGGCTTTCATCTCTCACTGACTGGTCTAGCTGAAGAAGAAAAGAATCTGCTATATGAAGAAGTTAGTCTTGACAGTATTATTAAGGATGCTTATTGCTTCACTTCTGGTCCATGAGATTGACTTGAGGAGGAATTCTTAATATTAAGATGAATTTTTCTCTTTTGGCTCTTATTCAGCCCATGGCAAAGGCAAAAACAGTTGCAACATTGCCTGTTGCTTTTATTTATTTATAGCATCATCACCTTCAAGGTGGCACCAAGATGGTCTCAGTATGAAGGGAGTCAATCACCTATGACTGCAGCAAGAGTGAGGCAAGCAAAAAGAAAAAGGGGGGATCAAACAACAGCAGCAAAACCACAAACAATATACAACCCCAAATCAAAAGCAAAAGTTCCAGTTTTAATTGTGAACTTCTATACAGTTCATGGAAATCAAGAAGTCACTTTCATTGTAAGTATTTTGTGTATACTCCCACAAATAAAGATTTCATGATTTACAGTACTTCAAATGCTATTAGCGATTGATGTTTACTTTAGTTGTCAGTGTTTTTTAAAACAGGGCGGTGGCCATGCTATATTCATACTGCTTTTTTTTTTTTGTAGTAAACTAATAGAGAAATTCTACCTTCTGAACCAGCTGTGACACTTAGGGGCTGGTAATTAGTTGGTAACAACTGACAAAGGAGGAGTTAATGAGGCATTCACATGACACAGGCTTGGGGGCATTGGATGGACCGAAGGGGATCTAGCCACACTGCAGATGTCATAGAGGTGATAAATAAACATCTGTAGACATAGACTGCCGAACAGGAGGCTGCAGAAGACCAGTATGTGCTTTCAATTTATAGATGCAACTCAGTCCCCAAAAGAAGTTTCCTAAAACTGCCCTTATTTTTACACCCCTTTTGTTTTTTTGATATAAAGATACAATAGTGGCAAGATTGCTCTCTAAGCTGTTTGAACTATTCAGAGTGGGGGAGTAAAGGGAGTCCTATTCTAATGAAGGATAGACTGATTCATCATCATATGGGTTGTGTACTTTTGGGATGGATTTGTAGTTACTTCTGAGCTTGTTCTGTAAAATAGAGTAATTACCAGTAACATTTCGTATCTTTGAGCCAACTGGTGGGGTAGAAATTAAGAGTTGCTGATTTGTGTGTCTAGAGTATTTATGTGATTTTTTTTATAAAATGCAGTGAAGGAATTTTGGTGTGAGGAGAAGGGACACCACCAGGCCTCTTAATGCATGAAAGGTACTATGTATTGAATGACCACGTGATCTCAACACTTATAAATGTTTCATTTTCTTCTCTTTGAGAGTTCATTTCAATTCTCTAAAGCCAGTAAATAATTCAGAAGAGTTATTGATATCTCTAGTTAGGGATAGAGGAGAGGAGGAATGTTACTGATTGTCTTAATAGCCAACTCAGTAGCCTCACGTAATTCACATAATGACTTGGAAAATAACAACCAAAGAACTGTCTTTGGCACTTTGGTTCTCTTGGGTATGCACAACATACAATTTCAAAGTTCACCCAGGACAAATAAAAGGAACTGTTTTATAAGTCTGAGAGAGGAACAGTTAGTACTACAATATGATTTTACAAGACCAGACCTGCAGACCTGCTCACAGTGACGCACCATTTCCCAGAAAACTGTTGATGTAAGAGATGCTTTGTAGGGTGCACAGGACAGTCTGGGACTTACAGTAAATCAGATGAACATTCAGGCTCAAAGGGTTTAAAGAGATCTTTAGAAATTTTGCTTCGGGCATAGTGTTGCTGAAAATTATCTTCAGCTGTTTGCTGATGTTAATTCTGGATATTGGCATCATGGCAAACTAGGAACTGAATTGCTTTAGTAATTGAACATTTGGGCCAATAGTTAGGCACCTGCTTTCTCACACCAGTAGGAAAACCTCTCTCTGCCTCTACTCTCAGTCTCTTCATGTGTTCAGTTTTTCCTACAGGTTTTCTCCTGGGATGCCTGGACAGAACAAGTAAGGGGACAAAATGTATTTGACTGACACGGATACTTACACTGGCAAAAAAAAAAAAAAAATACAGACTATACCTTTTTTTTTTTTTTTTTTTTTTGAGACAGGGTCTCACTTTGTAGTTCAGGCTGGCTCTGAGCTCACTATGTAGCCCAGGCAAGCCTCGAACTCAGCAATCCTCCTGTCTCTGCCTCCCGAGTGCTGGGATTACAGGCATGAGCCACCATGCCTGGCCAGACTATATCTTTTGTAGATATTTCAGTCTAACTACAGACAAAAGATGGAAATAAATCCAGCAAAGCTTCCCAGCTGTGGAATGAACTACTCTAGAAATCTGGGAGTTCTCTCACAGCTGCAGGGTTTCAATAGAAAGAGTAAAAGATATTTGTCAACAGCATGTGTTTGAGATTTGGGAGCCAGGTTGCCTGAGTTTAACATCATGTGACCATCTTGTGTCAGTTGTAGGACTTCAACAAGAAACACAGTTCTCTCAGTTGCAAAAGAGAATGGCATCTATCTGCAAAAGTAATTGTGGGTATTAAAATACAAAAGATTCTTATACACTGGCACCACTAAAACACAACCAACAGCATGGGAAAAAATCTTTACTAGCTGTTTCTCAGACATAGAGCTACTATCTAGAATATATAAAGAACTTAAACAAATCAATACCCCCAAGTTGAAAGACTTAATTCAAAAATGGGCATCTGAAATGAACAGAGACTTCTCAGAGGCAGAAGTCAAAGCAGCCAAGAAGCATATGAAGAAATGTTCAACATCACTGGTCATTTGAGAGAGGCAGATGAAAATAACCCTGAGATTCCATCTCACTCCACAAAGAATGGCTGCTATTGCAAAATCAACCAGTAATAAATGCTGGTGAGGCTGCAGGGAGATAGGAACCCTTTTTCACTGTTGGTGGAATTGTAGACTTGTACAACCATTGTGGAGATCAATGTGGAAATTCCTCAGAAAGCTAGCATTAGAGGTCCCATTTGACCTTGCTGTTCCCCTGCTAGGAATATACCCAAAGGAATTAAAATATTCATATTGTAATATGAATGTGAACATGTGTACACCCATGTTCATAGCAGCTCAGTTTGTGATAGCGCAGTCTTGGAAATAACCCAGATGTCCACCAACTGGAGATTGGATAAAGAAGATGGTTTTTAAAAAATAAAATGGAGTATTACTCTGCCATAAAAAACTACAAGTTTCATTCATTTATGTGCAAATGGATATACCCTGAGGACACACTAATAAGTGAAATAAATAGATCACAGATATGTAAATACCATATCTTTTCTCTTGTATGAGAACCTGTAGATGTAAATGAGTTCTAGAATGTATGATAGATTTTGTAATATAGGAAATATTCAAAGAGAATGTGGTGGGGAACATAATGAGGAGAAAGAATAATATGATTTGGAAAGAAAAAAGAAATAACATATATATAAGGGGTGGGGGGTTGTGGGTGGGTAGGGACATGGGTAAAAATGAGAATTGACTTCTGTCATGTACTGGTACTAATTCCCCAATGTTGAGTGTATTTAGGAACTGTATATAAAATGTGCCAATAAAGAATTCAATTAAAAACAGTGGCACAGAGTAGAAACTCTAAGTTTTAGGACAACTTAATATAGATACTGTAGAAGGAATCTGTGATACTCTGCTGATCTTTTAAGAAAGAATGACCTTTCTGGTCATTACTTTTATCATCCTACCTCAAGAATTTTCCCTAAAAACTTATCCCAGTATCATGTCATTACTTCACTAATTGTGACATGTTTTGCATGAGATAGTCATCTAATTCTTAGAATCAAAGTAACTGGAATAAAATGAAATAGTCAATTAAATATTTTCTCCATTATTTGAAGTTGCAAGCGGGTGTTCAAGCATTATTTTTCTGATACATCCTGAAAAAAATTTCAAATGTGAATTTGAGAGAGTTGTACAGTGAATGCATGCACTCATCTCCCAGTTCTTCTATTAAGACTTGAGTATACTTGTTACATCATGTACCTGTCAATCTACGGGGGGGGGGTGGATAAAGAAGAGTTAAGATATGTTATGTACGTGTACCAACACCCTATGAAGGAGTAATCACTCTGTACCACAAACATGTATGAATAAAAAGTAAAGACAGCAAATTTGCTTTGCTAAGCTGACATTTCTAATGCAGCCCAATGTCTTTTCCTTTCTGTTTTGGTCACTGTTCATTGTGTCTTGTGGTAACAGACAAGTAGACACATTCTCTGTTTTAAGTTTAGCGCTGTTGTTACTGTATCATAGAAAACTTTGCCTGTGAAAGTGCTCTGGTCACTGTAAAACCCCATGCACATTAATAAATTATGTGATTCTTTATAGGACTTTCCTAACTTCTTTTTTTATTGGTACATTATATATGCACATCACAATTACACTCCCCATTGAAAATTTGTACCAGTATATGACAACTTAATTCTCATTTTCCCCCTCTGCTACCTATCCCGCCCCTATATCCATAAGCATTGTTTACTTTTTTTAACCATCAATTTTTTCTTTATTCATTGTTTACCCCTAAACCCCATTACCCTTTGAATATTTACTATTTCACAATATCAATCATGCATTCTCGAACACATTTATAACTTCAGCTTCTCAGGAGTTCAGGAGTGAGCAGCGGGTGTCTTTGCCACAGGAGTCTCCAGTTCCGGTGTCTGGCTTCCCCTGCATCCATTTCTGTCTGCCAGAGGAGAGTCTCCAGTGGTGAATGCCAAGATCACCTGGCCTTCTTTCCATGCTACCTCTACTCTCTTCTGCCCCATCGAATCACTGGTGAAACAGAGTCTGCATGAATGTGTAAGGCTTGAGTTTGGGAAGTGTGACCTCCTCTTCAAGGGAATGAACATCAACTATACCTGAAAGCGGGAAGCTAAGGTGGGACAGGAGGAGGTAAATGGGAACTGACTTTCAGCAGACAGCTTTTACGTACCAGTTTGGCTTTAGAGTAGAATAAGGTAGTATTGTCTAGTTTTCCAAATGTTTTCCCTTATTTAGAAGCATTCCCTACTTGTCTGAACCTTACACGGAACACTTTTACCAGAACAGACAAATTCTGATGTGTGGTACAAAACCTGGTTGATATCCTAGAAGCCTACCCCTTACCTCTAGTGGAAACCCAGAATACAGTATAAACCAACAGGAAAAATTACGTATTGACAAGTTTTAGGGAAAAAAAAAAAAACAGTTCAACTACATCTAGTGCTACTTTCACTTAGCTAGATAAGCCACCCCAAAATAAATATAAAAATCCCAGAAAACATTGATAAATTTATATACATACAAGTTAAAATTATAATGGCACAAAAAGTTTAAAGATCATAACAATGTAAGAGAACAAATTTTCAACATATATGATACATGGCTAACTTTCTTAGTTCACTAAGTACTCATCCAAATCCTTAATGAAGACATACGTGACCTGAAACACATAGGGAAACACATAAAAGGCAACTTACAGGGAAACAAAGCAAATAGTTAAAAAAAAAAAAAGGTCAACTTCACTCCTCATAAAGTAAACTAAATAAAAATAACAATGAAATATCTCTTCCATTCTCCCTATCAGATGAGAAGAATTAAAATGCTCAATGTCAAAAGCTGGTGATAAGGGGAGTGATTGAAACCCTCAGACTTCACTGCTGGAGCAAACTGAGTGTGACCTTTTTGGAAGGAAATTTAGCAGCATCTGTGAATAGAAACATGATCTAGCAGTCCCTTTGCTGCCCATTTGCTCTGTAGATCCGATTGGAAAACTCTTCTCCAGACATATTACTATGATCTGCATACTGTTTGGGTGTCTCACAGTGCTTGTGTGTTGGAAGCTTGTTTCCTAGTGTGGAACATTGAACAGGTGGGTCCTAGTGGGAGGTCACTGAGGACAGTGCCCTTGGAAGGGGTTAATACAGATCTCCAGGGACCTTAAGAGTATATGTGAGTGTATCACAGTGGAAAGGGCAAGCCCGGCCCCTCCAAGCCTCTGATTCGCTCTCACCGTGGAGTGTCTCCCTCTCACATGAACTCCCCGCTTCGTAACCTGACAACTGCACCTCACCAGAACTGGTACTAAGCTGTTCAGATTTTCTGCTTCCAAAATTATGAGCCATATAAAGTTACCACTTTCTATGTCTATTTTACCTTAAGTAGTTCATCACAATAATGAAGAATGGGCTAATAAACATGTATTTGAGGAGAGAGTTGCTATTCTCCTGTGCTAATTCACATCTACCAAGCTAAGACACAGCCTTTTCCTTCTCTCTCATTGACTTCTTCCCAGGGGAAATGGAATGCTACATATGACTTGTAAGCTTGAGAAGAGGAACACACTTGTGTGTTTTCACACCTCAGCCTTCTTCCCTTTCCTTCTTTTGGGCTCTGCCTGCCTTCAGGGCATGAATATCCCACTCTGTCCCTACTTCAGTGTGTGTGTGTGTGTGTGTGTGTGTGTGTGTGTGTGTGTGTTTTGCAGGGAATAAGTTTTACTGGATGGGTAAATCTTCTGGCTCTCGGTCAAATCATTAGAAATCTCTGTTACAAAAAAAATTAAACCACACTTCCAGTATCAGCTTTTCGCTAACATTCATGCACTTTGAGTTTTCTTGTCAATCTCTTATCTGGCAGAGAAGTTGGGTGAAGAAAAAGGCTAAGCCTTGCAAAATATAAAAGGAATGGACTTTCAAGAGCAAAAGTAAGGGTTTTCATGTTGGCAGACTGAGGTGACTTTATATTGTGTAATGGACTGTTATTCTAGAGTTTTGCTCCATTTTTTTAACTTCTGCCAACAGAGTTGACAAGTTTGAAGTCATCTTTCATAGGATATTTATAACTTCAGCAAATGAACCAGCTTATGTCACCTCTGTTCACTGCCAGTGGCTATTTTCATACTGGCCCTGCCAGCCTTAGGGAAGCCCTCTTGAGCATCAGGGAGGATGGGGCCCCTGTAAGCACCCCTGTCTCAGTCAGCACACACTTCCTGCTCTGCAGTCCTTCAGATACCTCGTCCTGCACAAGACAGATAGCCCTCGTAATAAACCGTGACACTCCTACAGCCGGCATCGATTGGGCACCTGCTTAGTACCAGAGATTGGAAAGTCTAGAGGATAAGAATACAGAGGTCTTGTTTGGGAAGCAGATACTAAAACCCTCCAGATGCTCTTGTTCTTTGAGTTATTTATATTGCTGAGGTGGAACTAAAACTGAAGCCTAATCTCCCACATCCCTCATCTTCTCTGAGCAGGTGCTTTTTCTTCTCCCATTATCTATGCCGGTCCCTGTCAGGGCACAAGGAGATAGCATGGTGCTGCCATGATTCTGTGTCTGCCTTTGCTGTGTTTCCGGTCTGGCTGAGTCACCCCTTGTGCCCTGCGTGGCCTCCCCAGACTTTTCTTGTTCTGCAGTAGCAGCGATGTTCTTTGTCCTTCACTAAGCTATTTTTTATTTCATTGAGTTTGTTGGTACATTTTAGGTATACCTTTTTTTAATCACATTCATCATTGAGAATTTGTACCTGTACATGATATATCTTTTCACAATATCAGTCATGCATTCTACATCACATTTATAACTTCAGTTTCTCATATCAGAGAAAATATGTGATTATTTGCACATCTGTGACCTATTTATTTCACTTATGAGTATGTACTGAAGTGTATATGATATATCTTTTTTTTTTTAGACAGGGTCTCGCTTTGTAGTTCAGACTGGCCCTGAGCTCACTATGTAGCCCAGGCAAGCCTCAAACTCAGCAATCCTCCTGTCTCTGCCTCCCGAGTGCTGGGATTACAGGCGTGAGCCACCACACTTGGCTGATATATCTTTTTTTAATTGAATTCTTTATTGGTACAATTTACATACATCTCACAATCACATATAACATTGGGGAATTTGTACCAGTATATGACACAAGTTAATTCTCATTTTTACCCACATCCCTACCCACCCACACCTCCCCACCCCCTTTACACATACTCTTATTTTCTTTCTAAATCATATTTATTCCTTCCCCTAATTATATTCCCACACCAAATTTCCTATGGAAATTTCCCATTCTATAAAAACTGTCACACTTTCTAGAGCTCTTTTGCATCTACAGGTGTTCATATCAAAGAGAGGATCCGCTATTTTCCTATCTGTGATCTATTTATTACACTTATTAATATATCCTTTAAGTGTCTCCATTTGCACAAAAATGAATCAATCTTGTCATTCCTTTTTTTTTTTTTTTGAGACAGGGTCTCGCTTTGTAGTTCAGGCTAGTCCTGAGCTCACTATGTAGCCCAGACAAGCCTGGAACACAGCAATCCTCCTGCCTCTGCCTCCCTAGTGCTGGGATTACAGGCATGAGCAACCACGCATGGCACTGTGGAATGTAGTATTGATGGCTGGTGGGCATGAGTCACCATGCCCAGCATTGTATGTGGTTACCGGGATCAAACTCAAGGCCTTGCGCTTACAAGGCAGGCGCTGGAACAACTGAGCTAAATCTCCGGCCCCAATCTTCTCATTCTTTATGGCAGAATAATACTCCATTTTGTTAAAAAAAACATATCTTCTTTATCCAGTCTCCAGTTGATGGGCATTTGGGTTGTTTCCAAGATTGAGCTATCATGAACGAGCTGCTATGAACAGTGGTGTACATCTGTCTTTCCAGTATGATTTTAAAAATTCTTTTGGGTATATTCCTAGCAGGGGGATAGCAGGGTCAAATGGGACCCCTAGTCCTAGTTTTCTGAGTAATCTCCACATGTATCTCCACAATACAAAGTTTTGGTTGCGCAAGTCTACAATCCCACCAACAGTGGACAAGGGTTCCTTTCTCCCTACAGCCATGCCAGCATTTATTGTTGGTTGATTTTATGATAGCAGACATTCTTTGTGGAGTGAGATGAAATCTCAGTCTCTCATTTGCATCTCTCAAATGACCACCGAGGTTGAACATTTCTTCATATGCTTCTTGGCTGCTTTGACTTCTGCCTCTGAGAAGTGTCTGTTCATTTCAGCTGCCCATTTTGGAATTGGATCTTTAAACTTGGGAAGGCTAATCTGTTGAGTTCTTTGTATATTGTAGATAATAGCCCTTTGTCTGATAAACAGCTAGTAAAGGTTTTTTTCCCATGTTATTGGTTGTGTTTTAGCAGTGCCAGTGACTTCTTTTGCTGTGCAGAAACTTTTCAGTAGGATGAGATCCCATTTGTTGATTCTTTCTGCTAGTTCTTGTGCTATAGAGGTTTTATTCATAAAGTCTCTGCCTAAACCAATGTCTCCAAGAGTTTTACCTAGCCTGTTCTCCAGCAGGCTTATTGTTTCTGTTTTAATGTTTACGTCTCGTATCCATTGTGAGTTTAGTTTTGTGCATGGTGAAAGAGATAGGTTTAGCTTTAGCTTTTGGCAGGTGAAAGCCCAGTTTTCCCAGCACCATTTGTTAAAGAGGCTGTCTTTCCTCCATTGAGGATGTTTGGCTCCTTTGTCAATGATAAGGTGGCTTAGTGTATCCGGGGTTATTTCTGGGTCTTCTAATCTATTGCACTGGTCCTTGGGTCTGTTACTTTGTCAGTATCATGCAGTTTTTATCACAGTGGCTTTATAGTAGAGTTTTAAATTGGGGATTGTAATACCCCCTGCCATGTCGTGGTTGCTTAGAATTGCTTTTGCTATTCTAGGTTTCTTGTGTTTCCAGATGAATTTTTGTATTATTTTCTCTAGTTCTGTGAAGTATAGCATTGGAATTTCAGTTGGAATTGCATTGAATCAGTATACTAGTTGTGGGAATATAGCCATATTGATGATGTTGGTTCTCCCTACCCAGGAACAAGGGATATTTTCCACTTTCTGATTTCCTTTTCCATCTCGTTTTTCAGAGTCCTATAGTTTTCAGAGTAGAGCTCTTTCACTTCCTTTGTTAGGTTGGTTCCTAGATATTTCATTTTTCTGGGTGCTACTGTGAAAGGGATTGCCTCCCCAATTTCTCTTTCAGTGAATCTGTTGTTTGTGTAGACAAAGGCTGTTGATTTTTGAGCATTGACCCTGTATCCAGCAACACTACCAAATCTGGTAATTAAGTCTAGCAGTCTCTTGGTTGAGTTTTTAGGATCTTCAAGATAGAGTATCATATCATCAGCAAATAATGCCAGTTTAACTTCTTCCTTTCCTATCTTTATTCCTTTTATATCTTTGTC
>PVIC010007334.1:0-24552 GCA_004025085.1 Thryonomys swinderianus | reverse complement strand
CACTATCTTGAAGAAGAGTGGTGACAGCGG
This sequence comes from Thryonomys swinderianus, assembly GCA_004025085.1. Classification (NCBI taxonomy): domain Eukaryota; kingdom Metazoa; phylum Chordata; class Mammalia; order Rodentia; family Thryonomyidae; genus Thryonomys; species Thryonomys swinderianus. The sequence goes on along the minus strand of PVIC010007334.1, from coordinate 24,522 downwards.
GCATCCTTGTTTTGTTCCTGATCTTAGTGTAAAAGGTTCCAGTTTTTGCCCATTGAGTATGATGCTGGCTGTTGGTTTCTCATAAATAGCTTGTATTAAATTGAGATAAAGTCCATCAATTCCAATTCTCTGTAGGGTTTTGATTATAAATGGTTGTTGGACTTGTCAAATGCTTTTTCTGCATCTCTTGAAATAATCATATCCTTTTTGTCCTTGAGTCTGTTAATATAGTGTATTACATTGATTGATACATATATGTTGAACCAGCCTTGCATCCCTGCGGTAAATCTGACTTGATCAGCGTGTATGATTTTCTTGATATCTCTCTGTATTCTGTTTGCCAGTATCTTATTGAGGATTTTTGCATCAATGTTCATTAGAGGGACTGGCCTATAGTTTTCTTTTTTGGTGGGATCTTTCCCTGCCTTTGGAATTGAGGTGATGGTTGCTTCAAGGAATGATTTGGGGAGTACTGCTTCCCTTTCAATTTCATTAAAGAGATTGAGAAATACTGGTATTAACTCTTCTTTAAAAGTTTTGTAGAATTCAGCAGTGAAGCCGTTAGGACCAGGACTTTTCTTTGTTGGTAAGTTTTTTATTACATTTTCAATTTCCCAGATTGATATCGGATTGTTTAACATTTTTATATCCTCTTCATTCAGCTTTGGAAGTTCATATGTGTCTAGGAATGTATCCATTTCTTCTAGATTTTCCATATTCTTGGAGTATAGATTTTCAAAGTATGTGTTTATGATCCTTTGGCCTTCCTCTGGGTCTGTGCTGATTTCTCCATTTTCATTCCTTATAGCATAATTTGAGCCTTTTCCTTCCTTTGTTTGATAAGGCTGGCTAAGGGTTTGTTGATCTTATTTATCCTTTCAAAGAACCAACTGTTTGATTCATGGATTCTTCGTATTGTTCTCTTTGTCTCCATTGCATTAATTTCTGCTCTGATCCTTATAATTTCCTCTCTAGTATGTGCTTTGGGTTTGTTTTGCTCCTCTTTTTCTAATTGTTTGAGGTTCATTGTTAGATTGTTTATTTCAGTTTGCTCTATTTTCCGAGTGTAGGCATTCACTGCTATGAATTTCCCTCGCAGAACTGCTTTCATTGTGTCCCATAAATTCCTGTATGTTGTTGTCATTTAATTGTAGAAACTGTTTAATTTCTTCTTTAATTTCTTTTGTGGCCCATTGGTTGGTCAACAGAGTGTAGTTCAATTTCCATGTGTTTGTGATAATCTTTGAATTTCTTTTGCTATTCAGCTCCAGTTTCAAGGCACTATGGTCTGATAGTATGCTGGTGATAACTTCGATTCCTTTGCATTTACTTAAGCCTGCTCAACGGACTAGAATGTGATCTATTTTGGAGAATGATCCATGAGCAGCTGAGAAGATGGTATATTCTGGCTTTGTAGGGTAAAAAATTCTGTAGGAATCTAGTAAGTCCATTTGCTCAAAAGTTTGATTTAGCTCAAGTATTTCCTTATTGATCCTTTGTCCAGTTGATCTGTGAATTTGTGACAGTGGAGTATTAATATCCTTTACTACTATTGTATTCATGGTTAACTGGCTTTCCATGTCCAGTAATGTTTGTTTTATATAGTCGGGTGCATTAGAGTTTGGTGCATAAATATTAATGATTGTTATTTCTTTCTCTTGGATAGTTCCCTGTACGAGAATATAGTGACCTTCTTTATCTCTTTTAATCAGTTTGGGTTTGGAATCTATTTTATCTGCAAACAAGATAGCCACTCCTGCTTTTTTTGCACTTTCCTGTGGCATGGAGGATTGTTTTCCAACCTTTTATTTTCAGTCTATGGATTTCCTTCTGAATTAGCTGTGCTTCCTATATGCAGCAGATTGTAGGATCTTGCTTCTTGATCTAATCTGCTAGTCTGTGTCTTTTAATTGGCCTATTGAGTCCATTGACATTAATGATTATGACTGATATGGACATATTCAGAGCTGCCATGTTTCCCTGTTCTTGGTTCTTTTCTTCTTTGCTTTTCCCCTTTTCTATTTAGTTTCTTGTTTGCCCCAATGAATTCACTCTCCTGGGTCTCGTGGGTATGGAATTGTCTGTGTTTTTTTTTTTTTTTTCCCAAGATGCTCTTTAGGATGTTTTAGAGTGCAGGTTTCATATTTGTGAAGTTTTCACGTGTTCTTTATCATGGAATTATCTTATTTCCCCATCTATTCTGAAAGATAGTTTTGCAGGATACAACTCTCTAGGTTGGAGGTTGTTTTCCTGTAATGCTTGAAATACTTCCTTCCCTGCACGCTCTCCTTGCATTGAGTGTTTGTGTTGAAAAGTCTGCTGTGATCCTAATAGGCTTCCCTTTGTGGGTGATTTTCTTCCTTTCTCTCACTGCTTTCAGTATTTCTTTCTTTTGTTGTGCATCTGGAACCATGATAATTATATGTCTAGGTGTAGATAAATGTCACAGTGTTTTGGAGTCCTATAGGCCTCTTTTATCTGCATGTCCTTTTCTTTTCCTTTGATGTTTTCTGTTATCTCAGACAATATCTTTTTTATATCTTTTACACTGTCTCCTGCTTCCTCAGTGACTCCAATAAGTCTTATATTATTTTTCTTTGAGTCATCTAGAAGCTGTTGGATTCATTTCTTATGGTCCCTTGCTCTTTTCCATAATTATATCTTTTCTGCTAATTAGTTGCTATTCAGTCCTCTAGGTCTGAGATTCGGTTCTCTCCTTCATTCATCCTACTTCACAAGCTTTCATTCTCCTTCATCATTCCCTGGAGCTCTGCTTGAAGCTGTTTAAAAGGTTCCATTGCTTCTGCTAACTTGGATTCTATCATCTCGATGATCTCTTCTTTAATAATGTCTTTCACTGAAGACAGTATCTCTGTTTTGGTCTCAGAGATGAGTTCTGATTTCCATTTTACTAGATCCACTTTAGTTGCCATCTCCAAGAGTCCTGGTGTTTGAGTTTCAGTTTGTCCTATTTCCCTTTGCTCTGACTTTCCCTGTGGTGGTGATCTTTGTGTCTGTTTTTTTGTATATTTTCTCATTTCTATTCTTTGTTGTTGTTGTTGTTACTAACGCTATTTGTTTGATTTTTTTTTTTGCCTGATGACAGGGCAATGTTTGTTGCAGGTCTCTTTCTTTCTATTGTCTGGGGCCCTTTGGATTTGGCACCTTCCTGGGGTGTCTTCCTTGAATCTGTAATGACCCTTGAGAATTCTCAGTTCTGACACATCATGGGAGGTATTTGAGCAGAACAATCACATCCTCTTTGTTACCATAATATGATCAGTCCCAATATCAGCATTAAACACAATAAACAAAATGAAAAGTTTTGTTAATTTCTATTCTGAAGACTTTGAACTCATGAGTTACCTGTATGTCCATGTGTCAAAATTTAGAATTAATCAGCAATGTGTATACAACATGTAGATCATAAATGTACCCCCAGAACCCTTTTGGGATAGAGGTCACTGGGGAATCAGGGAGGTAGGGGGAACAGGAGGAGAGTGAAATAGGGTTAGCAGATTTATGAAGATCACCTAGACTCGAGTACCTCATATATGCCAGTGGGTAATAGAGGATAAATGGGCATATATAAAACAGTAGCAACTGTATGCTGTAAGACCATTGGAGATTTTGCAAACCTTCTTATAATAGTACAGGAGAAGAAATAGGGTAGCCTAAGAGTCTTTTACTTCTGGGTATTGCTTCTGACAGGAAGATAGGAGAGGGTGTGGGGATAAGAGGTGAATAGACGGATCTAGGAGTAGATGGCAAAATGGAAGCTAGAGTCTTTTCTTTTTTCTTTTCTTTTTTTTTTATCTTGCCTGGTCTCTCAGCATGGTTCCAGTGTGGAGGCATACAGGAAATGGCTCCAGCTCCTCTCAGGCCCGGGTCCTCACAATGCACATCTGGAGTGGGGTTGGAGCTGGCCAGCAGGCCTCACTCCTCCATGGTGGAGATGGCACCATACCTGAGTACTCTCTGAGTGCCTCTGGGGTGGAGCAGTGCTGATTCATAGGCCTCAGCCCTCCAATGTGGGAATGGGATGGTGCCTGGTGTACCCAAATGCTCTGCACAGCTGTGGGGTGGAGTGGGGCCAGTCGGCAGGCCTCAGTCCTCCAAACTGGGAATGGAATGGCACCCAGGGGTACTCAAGTCCTCTGTAAGGCTCTGGGGTCTTTTTTTATTGTAGTTATATACTGTCTGTGTGTTCTATGTGTTTTATTTTTTCCCTTACATTATTGTAAATTAGCATGCATGTGCATCTATATCATCTTAGAAATTATCCTCTTATTGATTGCATAGTTTTTTAGCTTGCTAATAGTCATAATCATTGCTATTTCTTTATTCTTTATAAAGCTTGTCTTGCATTTTTTACTATGATATTATGGTTAATATTTTTAAATGTATAGTTTAATTTTATTGTATTCTAAGGGTGAATTTTCAGTGTCTGATTAGTAACAGTGTTTGATAAATGAATGCCATTGATTTTTTTTTTTTTGAGACAAGGTCTTACTTTGTAGTTCAGGCTGGGCCTGAGTTCATTATGTAGCCCACGCAAGTCTTGAACTCAGCAATCCTCCTGCCTCTGCCTCCAGAGTGCTGGGATTACAGGTGTGAGCCACCATGCCCAGTACTGTGGTATGTGCCACTGATTGCTGGTGGGTGTGAGTCACCACACCCAGTAGTGTTGTATGTAGTTACCGGGGAACCAACCAGTGCTTGCTAGGCAGGTTTGGAACCACTGAGCTAAATCTCTGGCCTAAATGCCATTGATGTTATTCCTTCTAATTTTGAGTACTTTTAAGATTGGGGAGTGTATACAAGTTCCTTATTTTCCTTTGTGAAGTAAAATTTTAAAAGAATACTTACACTTACCAAAAAAATTTGTTCTGGATTCTAATTTCCAGTTTCTTTCAGAAAAGTGAAAGCACTGGAATAAAGTCTGTTGTTTACTTTTCTACTTAGAAGTTCAGGACAACAGGTATAGCAGCAACAAAGTTGCCTACTTTTAGCTTTGACACACAGGGATAGTGCTGTCATGTAGAAAATCCTGCCACTAGTGACATTGTCTACATGCATGGGGAGCACAACATTGTGCTCAGGGAATAACATGTTGGACCCTCTCATGTCTCTGTCTACCTGTAGTTCATATTTTGCTGTTATTTAAAAATGTAGGATATTTTGTTCAAATTTATCATGAGTTTACCAAGCTACATTCCTTTACAGAAATCATCACAAACCATAAAACATGCATGAATTGAAACGGAATATTTGACACTCCTATAAAGATGGTTGTGATTTAAGAGGCAGGAAATATAATTATGTGCTGCTGAAGTTCTTGTCCTTGGTTTTGCAAGGGCATGGTAAACATAAAGTTCTCATCTTCTGCCTTCAAAGGACAAAGTCTTGCTATAACTCATGGGTGAAATTTCAAGAAGCAATCCTTGAAAACCACCTTTCCTGACATAGCACTTTGTGAACTGCCATAGATACATGCATATCATTTTAGTTCTGTGTTGTTAGGTTGATTAATAAATGAATTAAGTATTAGAAATATTCATCTCCAGGATGCATTGAGGTATAATGTGGTATTCTCATTCTTTGTATCTGGGGTGTCCGGGTCATGTCCCCTCCCCCTTCTCTGTTATGAATCCACCTCTTTATTCTGCAATATATAGATCAAAGGGTGAAATTTACCACCAACCATATACCTAATATAAGTAGTGAGGGAGTATAGAAGGAAGAAATGCAAGCAAGAAAACACAGGCAGATGCATTAGTTTGTTTCAACGAGCCCTGTGGCCTTAGGGGATGTTGACTATTTTTGCGTCCAGGTATTACTTCTATGCATCCTTTTTCTCTATGCAATACCTCAGAGAGTCAAAGTCCTTTGCCTTATATAGTAACCTAAACATTCATTTTGAAAAATACAAAGTGTGTTGGTCCTATGCATTTATAGTTTTTAAAAGTGAGCCTTATGGTAAGCAGAGTGAGGCAGAAGGAGATCTAGGTATCCTCTGGATTCAAACTCTGGCCAACAATCCTTCTTGTTGCTGTCACCATCAGACACCCACGCCAAACTCATGACTCTGCTTTCTGTATAAGGCGTGTCATCCTCAAATGTCCACATTGTAATTTAGATTGCATTTTTTGGAAATATTATCTGTGTCATGGTAGAAATATCCATTCCCTGCCATAGTAGAAATGTCTTTCCATTGGACACTTAACTTGTAAACCAGCACAGTTCTAAGTATGAGATAAAGAGGCAAGTATTTTGAAAGAAAATGATTATTTTGTCAAGAGGTGTTATCTATATCTCTATTTCTGGGTTCTTAGATGTGGTATTTGGATCATGCTTGAAAAGACATGGAACATATTAACCATTAGTTCAGGCACATACATGTGTTACAGGACATTACTCAAACTCTGTGAGATAACTTACCACAGCTGGGACCATACATACTTTGATGATCTCTCTTAATATTCTTCAGTTCAGCTATTTGGATGCTGAGGTAACAAAACAGAGTTTAAGAGAAAGTCCAGTTATTGTCAAAGACTTTCTGAAAAACATTACAGTTGAGCTGAGAGTTGTCTTGACAAATCATCTACTATATGAAAAGAGAGAGGCAGTTGTATTCCAAGCTGATAGACAGAATGTAGATAGACCTTGTGGTGGGAGAAAGGATAACAGACGGGAGAAATTTAACAGTGAATAATAGTAGTAAAGCCACAGAAATTGAGGGAAGAATATGAAGTAAGGGTAACAGTATAAGTAGGGACCAGAGCATAGAAAGCTTTAAAAATGTTAGAAATATATTTATCTAAAGAAGCACATGGGAAAACAATACCTTAGGAAATGTGGGAAGCTATAAAATGTTTTTAAAAGTTGTATGTGTAAGAAAGGTATGTAGAAAGGAAACTGATTGGATATTATTAAACTTGATTTATAAAACTTTCCACTCTAGCCTTGGTATGGAGAATACATTGTAAAAGGGGTATCAAAACAGATGTGGTAACTAGTTGGAGCAGGTTCAGCAAAAGTATGAGAAAAACTGATGGTAGATTAGTGTCAGTGAAGATTGAGAAGACTGTGGAATTCAAGAAAATTTTCAGACTATCAATAAAGACATAAATAGATGGAATTCACCAAGAAGGGAAGTGAGTGAGTACAATATATTGACTGACTGAAACTTGGGGAATTCATAATTTAATATGGAGTAGAGGGGATTAAAGTAGTGGGATGGCTAAAGAGATTGTACGGTGGTAGGAAAGTCAGAGAGGCTTTTATTATAGATAACAGAGAAGAAAGGCTTTTGGGCACTGGACATGGCTAAGATTGTAAAACACTACTGAGAGGGAAAGTAACAAAGGACAGAAAAGTATATTTGGATTTTGACCCATTGAAGCATTAGCAATGACCTTTAGCAAAAGCTGCTGGGTGCATGGAGAGGAATGAAAGGCAAAGGAAAGACTAGGAAGTAGGGCCAAAGCAGAGCCAAAATTATTTGGGAAATTCTGTGAGGAGGAAGAGATGATTCATTGTTGGACAGGAAAGGTGGTTGTAGATACTGTAGTTTTCATGGGAGATTTGTGAAAAGGTGTTCTGGGTAGTATACATTTGCTTGGTAATGGAAAGAATTTCAGTAGGGAGCTGAAATAGAAACTTGAATGTGACAAGAGAGAAGATGATTATAAACGTATAAGTACTGGGGCATCTGAAGACAGGAAATTGAAGAGTTACCATTTGATGGCTCTCAAATTCCCTGTACTACAGAAATGATCAGTTAAGAGTGAAGAATAATGGTGAAAGGACTGGCGACTTGGAGGAGAAGCTTTGGAATCACTGTTAGGGAGAATGGAAGTGTGAGATGATCAATAAAGAAAAAAGAGGAAACAGAATAGGATGGTTGGATAGCAATGGTGGTTAAGAATTTAAAATATCTAAATAGTTTTTTGAGTGTTAGCTTATAAAGATTGAGAACTAAATGAAAATATACAGTATTTACATAGAACAATGACACTCAGACTATAAGCAAAAGGTCTTCAGAAATTCTTAGGAAGTGAGTTGATATTTTGTTAAAGTATCATGCAGCTCTGAGGAATTTTGCTTATTTCTTTCCTTTCTTGGAAATTTGTGTACTTCATTGTACCACTTGGAAATGCTTGTAGTTTATTATACCACCTTGCCTGTAAGAAGTCTTAAAATGATCAGACTTTCTAAATTTTGTTTAAAGAGAGATCTTAAAGATTTGTCTTCTACCTAACAGTCTTGCCAGTTGCTATCTCCAAGCCCAGTCCTCCCATCCCCATTTTCCTAATCTATTGACATTTCTAAAAAATGTCCAGCCCTTATTTCTCAGGTCTTTTGTACAAGAAGTTCCTTGAGTTTGAACCATCTTCTTCTCCACTCACTTCCCATATAACTGCCTTTATGCCTAAAACATGTATGCTAGGAATTCCTCCTTGCGTCACTCTAGCCTCGTGTTGGGCATCTGTATTTATTTGTTCTCTTATTTTGTGCTCAAGACACTCTGATTCCTGTTTGCTTGTCATCTCCCTCAGTGGACTTTAAACCACTGGAAACAATGAAATGTGCTTTCTTAGTGCTCTTTTCCCTGCACCTACCTAGCACGTGGTTGACCAGTCCACACACTGGAGAATATACTATAAATGTCCCTTCCTTTCTCCTGGAGGGTGGAGGGAAGCAATTGTGCTACATCAGGTGCCTTGGGTCCTGGGCGAAGCCACCAAATTAATGAACTCTGCTGATACTGAAGAGTTACAGCTGTATGTTTAATTTCCCCCACTGTCATTCTGCACACAATAGGTGCACTGACATGTACTTCACACATGCACACATACTTCTGTTCACACATATACACATGCAATGTGGGTGCCCTATTTTCTCAGCTTTTACTCCCATCTTCTGGCAGTATTTTCCCCAGATTCCTTATAGATTTCTGGTTGTTTTCACACTCCACATGTTCATCTTGATCTCTTTCTCTTCCCTCACTGTACTCAGTCCTCTGGGCCTTTTGGACTTCAGTTTGTGTTTTATTTCTCTTCCTTTTTTCCAGGCTGCTTAAAACTCCTCCCAACAGACATTCAATAGGAATACTGAGGCTCACTTTGGCAGTGTAGATGTTATACAAAGACAATGTTCAATGTTTTTTTTTTCCTACAGGGACTAGATGCATACAGCATTTCACTGCTGATTCTGTGTAATAGTATTGCACAGGCAAAATGTTAATCAATTATAGCAGCAGAAATAATTAAAAGGCATGCATTATACATCTTGTGGACACATTCTTCATTAGCATAAATCCTCAGCATTACACATTCATGTCAGAGGGAATTAAAAGAAGAAATTTAAAAAGAAAAAGGCATACACAGAGACCTAGACACACTTTTCTAACCCAAGACTTTTGCTGAGTATGGTTCCTTGTGGACTCAGTAGGGGGGTGTGTGTGTGTGTGCACTTGTGTGTGACTTAACAGAACATTCTTTTATATTCTTTTAAAATCCAATCAGCTTTAAGATTATATACTTAATCCCACTCCTCTGCTAAGCTTGATTAATTTTCACTGGGAGGGATTCTAGAAATAGAAAGAGCTCTTAATCTGTTCTTTCATAGTACTCTCTCATAGCCATCTGACTATAAGAGCATAATAACTAATTCTGTCATATCAGTATTGCTGTTGTTTTCAACTCACTTCTTACAGAGAGAGATCAGCTTGGTCAGGAACAAGACAGGAAATAGCAAAAAGGACAGCTTATAATTTCCTTGTATTTGTGCTTAGTTACTCAATTTCTACCTTAGAAAAATCCATTGATTTAGGCTTATTATGATATACTGCGCCATGACTTGTTTTCACTGAAAGATTGCTTTGTACATTAGTAGTTCTTAAAACTTTCTCTATCATCACTACCACATGGAGGCCAGTATGAGGGTAGAAATGATAATAAAGAGATGAGCAGGTAGTCCTTGGTCTCTAAGCGGCATAATGCGATGATTGGAGTCTGAGTTTATCCATGAACATTCATATCATTTCCTAATCTTGTAAATTTTTCAAAACAGGATCCAAAGGCTTGAAAATAACTAGTTATCACTCCTTCAATGCTTGGCTTATCATTTCTTCTCCCCAGAAGAGACCCAGTGAGTATGGAAAACAACTGAGATTACACTACATTCCTGTGCCAAGCCCTCAAATGTTTCCCCTCACATAGCATACCGGACTCGATTTGACCCTTTCTTAATTTCATTTTATCCACTGTCTCTCTCAGCTCTGGTTATACTGCTGGCGCTGATGCCATTCTTCTAGTATGTTCTTTTCTTTCTCAGAACCTTTGAATATGCTTTTCCTTCTTTCAATCTCTTTCCCTTGATATAAGCATGCTTTCTAATGCAGCTCAAGTCAGTGTTCAGCTGTCTCCTATTTGTAAGTTGGTAGCTCCCTGGAGATTTTTTATCACTTTTATCAAGAGGATAAAAAGTTACATTAATGTTGACCCAACAATTACAATTCTACTGATTTAACTTATTAAAATAATTATCAGCTTGAATAAGAACTTATTTCTAATATTATTTTGTACATAGTCATGCATAATAAATAATATTGGAAACAACTTATCTAAAATAGGCTAGATAAATTACAGTACATTTAATAGGATTCTGTGCTAATGTTTATTATGGAAAAGCAATCAGTAAAAAGTACATGAAACAATATAGAATATATATATATATATATATATATATATATATATAAACATATCTCTCTACAATGGGTTATGATGATTTAATTAACTATGTGTTAATTATCTCTTCATGTTGGGGTTACTGAAAAATTTATGTTTTTCCAATGGTTCTATCATATACAGAATGTGTAGTTAAAACATACAGGTATAAACTGCACTAAAGCAGTAATTTATTGAGAATTTCTATGTAGATAAGATCCTGTTCCTTTTGTGTGAATAAGCTTCATTGTGATGCACCTGTCTGTTTAGTTCATGCTTATGGTCACCCAGCACAGACTTACTGAGCACCTGCTGCATATACAGCTGTGTGTTAGGCTCCTTCTGCCTTGGGGATGAAGCTCATACACACTTCACCATTCTAAGAATTTCCCTTGGAAGAGTTTCCATTCTGAGACACAGAAAGGCTCCTTTCTATATGACATTACCTTTTCTTTCCTTGAGGATATTTCAGAAAGGCAAATTGTCTGCACAAACCCAATCCTGAAGCTTTTCATTTTAGAGATGGTCTGTCGAAAGGAGACATTTTTCCCGGGAAAGCTGCTCCTTTTGACCTCCTGCTGCTTTTGTCCAAGACCTCTTCCTCATTTTGTCTGTGGGTCTCTTGCCTCGCCCAGGTTCCCTTCACAGAGTCAAAGCCCTAACCTTGTTTCCCACCTCAAAAAGATGACAGAGCCTGGAAGAAGGCATGCCTCGCTAAGGACTTCAGCCAAGGAAATGCTAAGGAAGAGATAGTGGCTTATTACCTCCTTATTGGGTCCCTAGGGTCCGGCAGTAAGTAGCAGAGTGGGCTGTTGGGAGTTATCAAGTGAATAATATATCAAAATGGCAAATAGAACAGATCTGTTTCTAATATAATGAAAGCACCCAAGAGTGAGGCAGGTTCCCCAGCTTTCTCCGTGTACCAGTCCAGCGGCGTGTGAGAACGGGAGGAGTTGGAGAAAGGCACTCTGTGTACAGTGACTCTGACAGGTGGGAGCACGCTGTGGCGAAATGAGGAAGGTGAGAGGAGCATGAATAATTCACGCTGCACTGTAAAGACTGTGAAAGCACACAAGGACAGTCTGCCTTGTCTCTGCTTAACGCACAGACACACATTTAATTGGAAGTCTAAGTAATATATTAAGCTTTCTGTGTTGGAATTACTCTATGCCTTTCTACTTCTCTGCCCCGGAATGAGGTGACTTCCACCGGCACACACAGATCGCTTTACTCAGCAGCAGCAAGCCGCCCCTGTCAACCGCGTTTCCTTTCCTGTTGATGAGTTTCTGCTCCCCCTGGGGAGGCAGCTGATGATGGGCTCCAGTTGCCTGCGACACCATGTCCACCTACCTCACTAACCTTTGGGGAAGGTGAACAGTAGCTCTCTTTCTGTCTCCTCCCTTCCCATGCCTCCTACCCTTTCTTGCCCTTCTTCACAATTAACAGAAATTTTACCTCTCAATGATTCTAACTGAGAAAAAGTACTCCTCTCTTCCACTTATTCCAAAATTTAAAGCTCTCATGTGTTCTCTCTCTCTCTCTCTCTCTCTCTCTCTCTCTCTCTCTCTCTCTCTCTCTTTAAATTTTTTGAGACAGGGTCTCACTTTGTAGTTCAGGCTGGCCCGGAGTTCACTATGTAGCCCAGGCAAGCCTTGAATTAAGCAATCCTCCTGCCTCTGCCTCCTGAGTGTTGGGATTGCAGGCATGAGCCACCGTGCCTGGCATCTCTCTTTTTTATGTTGCACTGGGGATCAAGCTCAGGATTGCATGCTTGCAAGGCAGGCATGGTGCCAATGACCTAAATCCCCAGCGCTTCAAGCTCTTCTGCAAGAAACAAGTTCTACAGAATGGACAGAAATGATACCCTATAAAAAGCAAATGTGATTTCCTCTCTCTGGAGCTGCAACCAAATTTTTTAAAAAATTTTCTCTTTGACTTTAATTCCAAGAAAATCTTATTCTCATCAAGAAGAGTATGTCATAAGCAAAGCAGACCATTCTGTTGAATTGGATTAGATCACCACTTTCCCAAGGTGCTGAAAGGACTGAGCTCTGTTAAATGAGTGAAGAAGGCTTTTTTAGGTAGGGAGGAGTGCCAACCTTTTATCTTGTGGTGGCTTTGATAGCAATCAAAAGATTATTTCAGTGGGAAAAAAGATACCCTGGTCTTTTAAGACACTTGGTAATCTTTTGTAAGCAAGAGACCCAAGATTACACTAGCATAATTTAGGCCTTAATATTAAATTAAATTTGCATTTTCAAAGCAAATTGTTAGGCCTATGTTAATAGTAAGACAGTTCACCTGAATCAGTGTTAGGCAAAGGGCAGCACTGGAAAGAATACAAGATCCAGGACTGCTCTCGTGGGAAAATACAGAGAGGAAATGACTCTCAACTAATGACAATGGGAGCTCTGGAAACTGAAAGATGTGTGTACAACACCAGCGATTAGAAGACTGTGTAATGGTTCTAAGGTTTGACTTAGGAAGTTTTGGAGTTGGGAGACAGCTTGGCATAGTGGAAAGGGGATGGGTTTTTGGATTACACAGCTCCAGTTAGAAATCCTATACAGGAAAAGTACCCTCTAGGGCTACAGGTAAGATTAGTATGTACGTTTTGGTCAAGAGCAAACATGTAGTGCACAGTAACTATTAGCTATTTTGCCTTTAGGTTGGTCTATACATTTCAAATAGGATCCTATAGAATAGTCTGAGTAACAGTGATTTTTTTAAATAAACTTTAAAAGATAAAACATCATGATCACTGTGGAAGACTTTGCTAGGATAGTTTTTCGAGGACTGGGTAAGAGGGTAGGCAGGTTTTTCTGCATGGGGAACAGAAGCTAGAGTCTCTGAAATGCTTAATGGAGAGAATGTATAGAAAAAAGGAGAAAGAGAAGAAAGGGCAAGAAGAAAAGAAAAAAGAGCAGGTACAAAAAGGGTTGTGGAGGTGACAGTAAAACATTTTATACTTCTGTTTTAAAATATGTTCTCTTATTTTGAAAAGACCAGAAGGAATTCTATTATATCATAAGTATGATTGCCATCAAAAGATGAGTGTCAAAAGATTTTCCCCTGATCCTTTGTAGTTTCCAAATTCTTCTATTTCGAGGAAGCATGTATTTTATAATTAGAAAAAAAAATCAAATGTCATGGGATCATCCTTATTTCAATATTGTATATCTTCTTATAGCCCAAACAATACTTTGAAAAGGTAATTGTGAGGATTGAATGGTCATTTGTACCCAAATAAGATGTGAGGGGTTTACAAATTCAATTTTTAGGCTCAATTACTAGAATCAAAGTAAAAGCAGTAGCCTTAACTCCTTTAGTGACCATAGAAAGTAAAGGACAGTGTGTTTCATATGAGGAAGGCAAGCTAAGTGTATGTAAGTCTAACTTTTGACAAAGCAAAATTGTTTTCTGTAAAGACCTTGAATTTTTTTCTGTGACTTTTTCCTAATTTCCAGAACTTTGATTCTAGTGTGTGTGACAGTCTCTAGATAGCATTTTGTCCCAGTGGGAACCTTAGTAAAAAATCAGTGCATTTCACAAACGCTGGTCTATCCAACTGAAGCTCCCAGCCTGATTGTCCTCTATCTGCGCAACAGTAGGAATGGCTACAGGAGAATTTAAGGGCATCTTAAGCAACTTTTGTTAACACAGTTACAATTTTCAAACAGTTTGGGTTTCAAACATTTCAATCACTGGGGAACTTCACCACTAGCAAACTGTCTCAGAAAATCAATAAATCCTATGATTCCTTTTCAGATAGGAACATAGTGAATACCATTTCCACACCAAAGTAACTAAATAGCCCATCACTTTTTTGCATGAATGAGTCTCTCTACATGTTGATAAGGTGAAACAGACCATGATTGTGAGATCAAGAAAAGAAGGGAAATACTGTTATATATTGTCCCATGTATAATGCTTTCTCAGCAGAGGAAAGGTTTAATATGTTCAGGAGAAATGTCAGATATTCCTGAAAGATGATGATGTTAAATAAGAACAAAAAATGCAAGTGGTTAAGATTGTTGGCAAATGTAATGCTGGCAAAGAAACAGACCCAAGGATCAGTGGAACACACTAGAAGGCCTAGAAACCATGCCAGATATACTAAGCCACCTCATTGTCAACAAAGGAGCCAAACACCCTCAATGGTGGAAAGGTAGCCTTTTTTTTTTTTTTTTTTTTGAGACAGGGTCTCGCTTTGTAGTTCAGGCTGTCTCTGAGCTCACTATGTAGCCCAGGCAAGCCTCGAACTCAGCAATCCTCCTGCCTCTGCCTCCCAAGTGCTGGGATTACAGGCATGAGCCACCACGCCCGGCTAAAGGTAGCCTTTTTAACAAATGGTGCTGGAGAAACTGGATTTCAACCTGCCAAAGGTTAAAGCTAGATCTATCTCTTTCACCATGCACCAAACTAAAAATCAAAGTGGACTAGAGACCTAAATATTAAAATAGAAACACTAAACCTGTTGCAAAACAGGCTAGGTAGGGCTTTTGGAGACATTCCCTTAGGGAGAGACTTATGAAAGAAACCTCAGCCCCCCAGGAACTGGTAGAAGGAATTGACACCTGGGATCTCATCTTACTTAAAAAGCTTCTGCATAGTAAGAGAAACCACTAACAGAGCAAAAAGGCAATCTACAAGTTGGGAAGGAATTTCTACCAACTATTCCTCAGACAAATGCCTACTATCTAGAGTATATAAAGAACTTAAAAAAATAGCCTTTCCCCCAAATTTAAAGACCTTATTAAAAAATGAGCATATTAAATGCACAGACATTTTCCAGATGAAGTGAAAGCAGCTAAGAAACATGAAGAAACATTCCCTATCACTGGTCATTTGAGAGATCCAGATGAAAATAACACTGAGATTCTGTCTCACTCCACAAAGAATGGCTGCTATAAATAAATCAACCAACAACAAATGCTGGCAGGGCTGTGGGGAGAAAGGAACCTTTCTCCACTGTTGGAAATGTAGCCTGGTGCAACCACTGTGGAGATCCATGTAGTGGTTCCTTAAAAAACTAGGACTCCCATTTGACTATACTATTTCCCTGCTAGCTATATACATGAAAGAATTTTAAAAATTCATATCACAGCAACATATGTGCACCCATGTTAATAGTCACTCAGTTTGTGATAGGTAAATATTGGAAATGGCCCAAATGCCCATTAACAGGGTACTGGATTAAGATGTGTGGGTTTAAAAAATATATATACAAAGTAGAGTATTACTTAGGCATGAAGAATGATAAATTTGAGTAATTTATACTAAAATAGATGTACCTTAAGGACATACTCATATGTGAAATAAATGGGACACATATTTAAATACTATGTCTTTTCTCTACTATGAAAAACTGAAGGTGTAAATAAATGCCAAAATGTATCATAAGTGATGTGAAATAGGAGAAAAAAATGCAAAAGGAAAAGGGAAAGAAAAGTTTGGTAATGAAAAAAGGAAACAAAGCTTATGTATATGGAGGTGGGGACTGTAGGGAAGGCAGGGGAATAGGAAAGAAAAAATCAAGAAGTGTCACGTACAGGTACAAATTCTTGACGTTGAATGTGATCAGAATGTATGTATAAAATGTACCAGTGAAGTCAATTGAAAAATTGTTGAGAAATGGTAATATAGCACGAGAAATGGTAAGGAGGCATGAGGAATCAGAGTATGACTAGCGGTATAGAATGAGAAGTCACATGTAATGACACAAATTTAGCGACAAAGTAAGACAGAAAAATATTTAGTTGTTGAAAATCCTTTTCTGTTCCATTGTGTTAATATTTATTTCTCAAATTATCTCCTGAGTACTAGTTACCACCTCTCACACACATGGCAGTGAAACGTGATGTAATACTTTGATCAGTGTGAGAAAATGGCTGTGGACTGAATTGTGCTTCCCTGAATCTATACCCTAACCCCCATTGTGTCTGCAAATTGGGCTGTTGGGAGATAACTCAGGTTAAAAGAGGTCATAAGAATATGGAGTACCGATCTAGTGGAATTTGTATCTTTATAAGCAGAGACATGGCTCCATGTGTGCATGTATGCCTGTATGTAGTTATGTGTTTAAGTGCTGCGAAGAGATTATGGGAGGACAGAGAGAAGACAACCATGTGGCACCTAAGGAGAGAACCTGTCCAGACATGGAGCTTGTTGTGCTCTTGGCCTCACTGACCTTCAGCACTGTGACAAAACAAATGTCTGTTGTTGAAGCTATCAGTGTGTGGAATGTTGTTATGGGTGCCAAAGCTAAGACATTAACAATGTTGTGGGGTTTGATGGCAGTGGTGGTTACTCTCTGGGCAGAATGTTGGCTCAGAGGATTTTTTAAAACACTAAGCTCAGGTTTTTTTGTTTTGTTTTAAAATCTCATTTCTTACAGTTTTCTGACAGAAATAACAGTTCTTGACCATTTCTCCATCATTTGTGGTGATACACACACACATATGCACATGTGAATGAAAGATAATGTTAACTTGTACCATGACAGGCTCATTTCTTTACACACATTTATTTGTCTAATGTAAGGCCAGATTCAGCCTTGAATGAAATATTCAGAATGGAGTACTCTTTATCTAATTTTATTTTATTGCCCCCCAATTTAGATATCCAAGGACTAAAATGCCAATGAATATAGGTTTCTATTATGATATATAACAAATAATAAAAAGTATTAAGGAAATAAGAGAAACTGTTTTAGAATATTCAAAACTCAAATGCATTTTATAGGAAAGTATTTTATTTTATTTTTGTCTTAACAGATAGTATTCGTAACCTTATTGTCTGGTAAGACAATTGAAACATACAAATCAATTACAACAATGTGGTTATCGGCTCCCCCTCCCACCCATAGATTTTAAAGCAACTGACAGTTTTGAAGGACATCAAGACAATAGGGCTTAGTAAACAATATGGCAGTTAAAATGGACCTCTATGAAAATAATTACAATAGTTCTTCAAAAAAAAATTTGTCCTTTGAGCAAAACTGAATGAAAAGAAGCATCACAAAATGAGGATTATAGTTTCCCTTCCAATAAAAGGGAAAGGGAATGTAGGTGAAAACAATGGTATAGAAAACTGGGGAGTCTGACAGAAAACAACAGAAAACCCTAGGTAAAAACTTCTCTAATAAAATGCATCCTCTTCACTAGATCTGTCCAAACTCTTGTTTTGTATCGAAGTAAATGTTTCCCTTACCCCTGGTGCCTGGAAGTGAATTATATTTGTACTTTGTTAAAATTAATGGCTTTTTCAAACTAGCAGCTCTCAAAAAGAGGGGAGAGTTAGTTATTCTTTTTGTAGAAGTCAGTGATTTTAAAGATAAACCAGCCAGCTGCTAACCAGTATCATTTTGGTCTCCAGTCATAAAGAGAGGAAATATATCCTGGCAGACCTGGGATCCAGAGGAGAGGGGTTCAGGCAGTTGATTTCTTGTAGTCATTTTACATCCTATAGTAGCTTTGGATGTGTTCTCAGTCCTGTGTGTCTTTCCCTCATGATGTGTGCCTTTTCCACAGTATGCCTCACAGCACCCTTGTGAGGTAGGTTGTGTTATAGTCATTTTGCAAGATGGGAATGCAGAAATGTTCAGTAGCTTGCCCATAGAGAAGCACAAATCCAGTGAAAGAGCCTTGAGGACTCTTACTCCAGATCCTTGTCTTTTTAATATTTAACTATTCTGACTCCCTGAGAACAGATAGTTAGAGCAAGTAGGTCTTCAATGTCAGACTCTTGCCTGGTCAGTTGGACACTAAGGTCCATCTCTAAACATGATCTGCACAATAGAATGAGAAATGGGTGGTGAGCAATATGGAAGTCAAACAATGCGGATGAAAGTTACGGACATTTTGATATCTTTATTTACTGACATGCTCTTAAGCTACTAAAACCACAGATATTCAGTAGATATTACATGACTAAATGAATAAATTAATGAATAGATGAAGGAGGTTATGCTTGGATATATGGAAAATTAAATTTTCTATAACTTTTAAAACAGAAGTTAGAGAAATCTGTTGTTCAATTTTTAAACAAACATAAGAAAGAAGTACTTTCTTAAATTTTCTGTGGGTATGTATTTGAGCTGATATTGGCAGTACGAAAAGTATATAAATACAAAGAATTTAAAAAGATTTTCAGTATAGAAGTTGTTTGCTTATTTCTCTGGAACTCAAAAAAAATGATTACAATGAGAGGAAGTGCAACATACATAAACACCATCCATTTTCTTCTACAATTAGAGTCTCTTATATATGCTTATTCACTCTTTGACATTCATCTGAAACACTTGTGCTCTCCAGTTCTTGTCAAATACTATTTTTGAAAAGACAGCAAACTACCTAAACAATGAACTATCTTCTCTGCACTTACCAACCAGCAGACATTTTTCAATTGTTTTCCATGCCTTTGAACCTATTTTTCTTTTTTTCATTCCAGAAGACTCAGGGCAAAAAACAATGCTTTTTATTGAAGCCAAACCTGTATAATATCTGCAACTTTCTTAAAGTGTTCCCATGGAGGGCTCTTGAGACTGTGAAGTACAGGCAACTGGAATGCTAATGCAGAAGAGCTCATATAAATTGGGATGGAAGAGATATGAGTTTAAAGAAGTATTTGCTTAACTTCTATGAGACTCCATATGTATAATGGATGCAATCTATTAGTCTTCTGTAGATGTAGCTAATAGCCCTTGGCCAAATGAATGGATTAGATGTAGTGCATTGCTTCTGTGCTGTAGTACTAAACGTGCAGTCTTTCCTCCTAGGGTTTACATGACCAGGGAGGCTGTGTTTAGAAAAAGTTTGTTTAGAAGGAGATCTGATAAATAGATTTACCTCTTAATACAAAAATAAAAATAATAAAATTATTCAGTATAGATACAACTTTTGCCATCATATACAAGATGGAAGTCTTTCAATAAAAGAAGCAATCTATCTAGTAGCATGTTATACCAGTAGACTCCCCTTGGGTTTTCAAATCTCAGACACTGACTTCTGAATTGATTGAGTTGCACGGGGTTTTTTGTTGTTGTTGGTATTCTAACAGAACAGTGAGAATCTTTAGGTAGGCCATGTATCTTCCAACTGTCAATTCTTTTTTTATTTTTTTTTAGAGGGTACACTCATCGCAAGAAAGTATTTTTGTATTTATCTGGCCTTAAAAACATGTACTTACTGACATGTTCTAATTTACCAAATTCAGAATGTCATGAATACAAGTATGTGCACAGCTGTAACAAGGCTTCTCCTTCCCTGTCCAGATTTTTTTATACAGGGTCACAATTTCTGTTTTAGTTACTTATAATAGTTGTTGAAAGGCACTGGAGTGACAAGCCCTAGGACCCAATGTCTTAGATTTTCCACCAGTTGGTGTTAGAAAAATGGGTGAATTTCTGTTCAGGTATATCTATCTCCTTAATTTAGATATTTTTTGCTCATGAATCTTTATTTCTGGTGTTTTGAGTCTGATGATGACTAAGAATATAGGTTATGTAGTAAATTGATCTGACCTAAAGAGAGTAAGTGCAAACCCTCAGTTTATATTTGACTATGTCAAATGGCAAATCACAGGCTGTGTTCATGGCAGGAAAATGAGAAAAACTGGAAACAAGTTACAATGGAACCAAAAAAGTATGGTCAACTTGTATTTATGAAGTATCACATGGCCAGAATTATTTTACAAATATGGAGCCAGGATGCTGAGTTAAAAGTAGGTTAAGCTTTCATATAATAATTTGAGTTCACTGAATTATCTTTCTCATTATTTATGAACAAGTCATGGAATGTTGGGACTGTCTTCACTCTGATCCATAGTTTCCTGGATAAGCCAACTTGTAATACTAGTTGGCACAGATTTATACACAGTACATTCAGCATTATAGGAAATTGTTTTTATTTTAGCCATATTAATTCAGTGTGCTGAAAGCCCACTATCAGAGATAACACACATTCAAGCAGTTCTGGCCTTACAAAAAATGTTCAGGGCGAAAGGAACCTCTGTCTGGTGGCAAGCTCTCTGTTTCACAATTAAAGAATAGCAAAGTAGCCTTCCCTGAATCTCTTGATAGCAGCCTGAGAATGTGTGTGTTTGGTGCTGTCCAGAGGTGCATCTCAGGTTTTCTTGTCATCTAACAAACACGTCTTCCTGTTACCATTACTGTCAGCTTTGTGCTTTCACCTACACTTACATCGCCTTCACTGGAAGACATTGGATGAACCATAGTGGGTAAAGATGATGCTACAGCTGCTGATGGCCACCTGGGCACTACTCCCTAAACCCCTCTCCTTTAAATTCCCTAAAGAAAAGCATCTTCCCTCTTGCAGAAAAATTGCAGGGGACTAATTTTTAAAATTTCAATTCATTTCTTTTTTACTACTAGACAACTTTCTCTTATTACCAACTTACTTGGAGATAATCTTTCTCTTTTTAATACTAATATTCACCCCTTTCTACTATATATGAAGTTTGGGATCATGAAAAGCTGCGAGGCTAACATAAACTAAATGATATACATATGGCTTGCTGAACCCTTCCAAGTCGAATGAATTTGAGATAATTTTGTAAGTGATAAACATATTTTCAGTAAAATAGAATATCTTTATAGCATCATTGATAGTGCATAGATTTTAATATCCAGCAGGTCAAACTTGACCCCTTTGTGACACTTGCTGCAGCATTGAAACAGGAATCTACTGGGTGGCCCCTTCTGATCACTGCCTTGAAGACTTTCATCAACATAATGCTCATACAATTTAACAACCTTCCTGTGCCTTGCGAAACTCGTGCAACCTACTTTTCTCAGTAAGAAGATATTTTCCATGTGACTCCAATTACCTTTTGTTGTATTTCATTTCTCAATAGCCCAAAGGATAGAACTGAGATGTCAGATGCTTAAGCCCTTTTATCAGCAAGGAAAATGGTTTTTAACTTATTTTACATATAAGTAAAAAAAACTAACTTGTTTTTACATGTTAAGAAAACAACATGCCCATACACTTACCCAATAGTAACAGTCAATAAGATGCGAACTTAAATCAAGATAATTTTATCTTTAGCATTACTTTTTTTTTAAGAACAAAAACCAAGCTATCAAGCATTTTTAAGAAAAGTTTTGTTAGGATGTTGATTAGCAACTTTCAGGTGTGGAATATTCCCAGAATGAGATTTTAATAAAATACAGTAAAGAAAAATACAGAGACACATTTTCTTTCTTCTTCCTGTTCAAAGTTATCAACTTTTAAAACACTTAAACAACTTAAAAAAATCAAACTACCCTCCCCCACATATTTATATATGTATATATAAACAATAGTGTATTAGGATTTGGGGCATTGTACACCTAATAGATAAAACATGTAGAGACACCTGTCTTGTGTGTCAAGTAACCCAGGTGTACATGATGTGTCTGACTTGAGTGGAGGAAGACACTGTGTGTCCTCCCACGTGGCATCTGGTTTTCCTGTGACTCAGTTCCAGTCTGCGCTGGCCCGCAGTTGTGTCTGAATCAGTATGTGGCTGGACATACACTGTTGTAAGGGATGGGAGATGTTTCTGCAAATCTGAATTAGTCTTCTGCTTAATTTTTGTTCATTATATATTGTAGATTGTATTGATCTTATGGAAGTGTAGATGCAAGCAATTCAGGATGGGAGGTGTGTGGCAAATGAAAAAAGATTAAAAGCAGAAATTTTGTTACTATGTTAAATTTTTAAAATTTTAGTCCTGTTAGATCAAGCACAAAATCTGATCCATTTTCTATGGCCAGGAAAGTTAACCATTTGAACTTTATTGGGATTAATCAGAGTTAACTAATCTAGAGAACAGAAATTTGCATTTTTGTTGTTTCCTAATGGCAATTTAGCATACTAAAGGTAGAGCCTTCCTTAAAATGTGAAGTAGTCCTTTGATTATGCCAGCTCTTTTCTCATTCTGCTAAGGCTATAAATAAATCTTCCTATTTAAGGCTGGCATTATATCAACCCACCTGCTTCTGGAAGAGAAAAAAAAAATCAGAATCACTCACCCTGCAGATTGCTTGTGATTATGTGAAAGATAGGTCTTAACTTTTAAAGTGTTCTATGAGATAGGCTGGGGGTTCTTTAAAAAAGCAATTTCCAGTCTAACAATTACCCAAGGATTTCTGAGTACCAGTGAAAGAAGACTCATCCCTGGAGAAGGCATTCATTCATTCACAAGGCATGGAGGAGCTCAGAGGCGACTGTGGTGAACAGGCATGGGAGGATCCAGGGTCATTTCAGTTGTGGCATCGGGAAGGAAGACAGGAATTGTGGGCAGGACACAGCTTTCCTCTGTGGGCTGTCCCAGAAGGGTCAGTACAAGCTTCCCTCTATCCATTGTTTTGTGTTCATGGTTTCAGTTATTTGAGACCACCGTTGATCTGTAAATATTAAATGAATATTTTTGGTGGATGGGGAGTGTGCATGAGAGTGGAGATTCACATAAGTTATTAGAGTACATTTATTTTTTTGAGACAGGGTCTCGCTTTGTAGTTCAGGCTGGCCCTGAGCTCACTATGTAGCCCAGGCAAGCCTCGAACTCAACAATGCTCCTGCCTCTGCCCCCTGAGTGCTGGGATGACAGGCCTGAGCCACCATGCCTGGCTAGAGTACATTTTTATAAAACAACCTATTTTTATTATTAGTGCTTTTGGCTTGTGTTGTTTAACACATAAGTTAAACTCTGTCAGTAGGTATGTATTTGTAGGGTAAAAGAGCAGTATTCAGGGTTGGATACTGTCTGCACTTTCAGGCATCCACTATGGGTCTGGGAACATACCTTCTGAGAGTAAGGTAAGTTGCCGCAGTACCTGCTCTGCCTTCTTTGCTATTTAGGTCTTTTCCAAAGACTTGGGGCTAGGTGATAGAGAAGAGGTATTGAAAGACTGTGGCAAACTGAAGGGGGCAGTCTGGAGAACCTGCAAGGTTGTCCTAATCAGAGTCCAGTTTTTAGGAAGTGGAACATCCGCCCAGTCCTGTTTTTAAAAGCAACCCTTTGACATACATCTTATTCATGTCTTTTGTTGTTGTTACTGCCAACATTTTATCACAGGCCATCTGTCAAAAAACTCAGACAAAATGAAGAGTTTTCAATCCCTAAGGTTTTTCTGAGCAAGTGTGAAGCTACTTTTGCTATTCCTGAAATGGGACAATCAACTTTAGGTTCAAGTCCTGTCATTAATTATTGATTAGCAACATGACTGGATAAACTTGAAAGCCTACCCTTAATGGCCCGTGGGGCCCATGTTTATTAGGTAAATTTAACAGAAGATCCCAGCAAGCCAACTCTCATTTCATCTTGCTACTTATACCATGATGCTTTCTCTTACCAGTAATCATATTTTGCTAGAGTACACATGAACAGGCTCTGCTAGGAATGACTTTTGAAGAGTAAGAGTGTCACTGAGAGGTTTATGTCAGGTGTTTTCCAAAGTATCAAAAAACATCTGCTGCCTACCAAAGTCTTAAAATCAGTAGTCAGATATTTACTTCCTCTAAATGTCTACCACAAAGACAGAAGAACCCCAAAACTTCCATCAGAAAATATTAAATGTTTTAAGTGGGAATGTGATGAGGGGAAGGAATAAATATGATACAGAAAGAAAATAAAAGAGCATGTATAAAGGGGGGAGGAGGAGGGAGTGGGTAGGGATATGGGTAAAAATGAGAATTAACTTGTGGCATATACTGGTACAAATTTCCCAATGTTATATGTGATTTTGAGATGTATATAAATTGTACCAATAAAGAATTCAATT
>PVIC010007333.1:0-50978 GCA_004025085.1 Thryonomys swinderianus | reverse complement strand
AAGGAAAAAATAAATATGATTTCAAAAGAAAAAGAAAGCACATGTATATGGTGGTGGGGGGTTATGGGGTAGGTAGGGATATGGGTAAAAATGAGAATTAACTCGTGCCATTTACTGGTACAAATTCCCCAATGTTGAATCTGATTGTGAGCTGTATATAAAATGTACCAATAAAGAATTCAACTTAAAAAAAAAGCCACAGAGAACCAGGCTGACATTTCCAGCCATAGCACGGTAAGTGCTTGATCATTTTATATTACATTCAAATTTTTGTAGGAAAAGGAAAAGTAGGGATAGTATGGTTTTGTAACTCTGCAACTAGACTTATTCAAACCTACTTCCTTTCCTGGTGTACTGTGATAGGTAGTTGTAATCTGTCAGTTTAAATGGATTAAGAAACACCTAGAAGATTACTGGAGCATAGTTCTGGGTGTGTCCGTGGTTGACTGATTATGGAGGTCACAACCTGGGGATGAAAGACCCTAATGCAGCACCCGGACCTGTGGTGGCCAGATTTGGAGCATGAGGAAACCACTTATGCATGGAAAGAATGCCCACAAACTTAGACCCTGATGAGGCCCCTGAGCTACTCAACTCACTGACCTGAGAATCCCCCAGGACTTGCACTTTATTTCAACTCTAAAAGTAATACTTTTATTACTTGTAGTCCAAAACACCTAACATAACAGAGTTGGGCAAGTGGAAAATAGAAGAGAAAATCTAGTTGTTTCTTATACAAAGGCCATCTAGAACTGGACTATCCTGGATAATCCATATGGTAAATGTGCAAGAAACAAGTTTTAAGAATCTGGGTGTTTGAACACCATGGACACTTGTCATTAAGAGAGCTTTTCACAGATCAACTGGGTGCTTCCAAGTGGACACAACCCCATGTCACATTCTGCCATCTGAAGGATGGGAACTTGTGGATTACAGATGGCTGTGAGAAACAATTAGAACTACAAAAACTGTATACAAGTGGAAGGTGTGATTATTAAATAAGAGCTCAAAATCTTGGCTGGGTTTCCAAAGTTCAAAGTATTTTCAGGATTTAAAGCAAAACTGATGACTAACAGATTTTATCAATTCTACTCAGGCAAAACAAGCATCAAGACTGCCTTTAATTCAAAGTCTATTGGAAGGGACACTCCCTCTCCTCCAAGTAAGTCTTATGTATCCATCAAACATTATTCAGAGAACTCTACACATATGAAAATGAATCATGATCATAAAATATAGTGTGTTCAAATAAAGAAACCTGACGGTAAAAGATACATTGCCATTAATGTCTTCCAAATATTCTCCCTTGTCCACAGCCATAACACCCTGAATGCACCCCATCTCATCCAATTATTCTCCCTTTTATCAAACATTTATCCTATCATTCTTGCCACTTTCTGAAGCAGCTCTGGAAGTCCTCTTGGTGAATGTCTTTAGTTCCACTGCTGTGCTTGCTCAGTGTCATAAATCAATTCAAAAGACAGAGCTTTCACAGTCATTTTGACTTTTGGGAAGAGCCAGAAGTTATATAATACTAGACTCAGTGAAGAAGGCAGACGAGGACATGCTGTAATGGTTTTGTGATCCTGCCTTTCAGTAGGTTCTATCAAGAAGTAATACTCACTTTATTGGTGTTCACACCTTGTAAAGACACTCCTGAAAGAGGACTTCTAGTTTAATGAGTGGTAAACCAAAGAGGAGCCTCTTCAGGGGAAGTGTTTTGACAGGGATTAATGGCAGTGTACCTTTTATTGTAATAATTTTTAAAAATTTAAACAGTCACTGGATGTTTTGATCACCTATTGTATAAACCTGGTTTACATGTGAAATATGTGTTTTTGTAACAGTTCTCCATCTCAAATCCTTCCTTTACTCTGTTTATTGCCTTTGACCATGAATGGTCATTCTTCTTCCTGGGGGGCTTACTGTAGGGCAGCTAGGCACTAAAATGGGGTAGCAGGGACACAACAATGGGGACCTTGACCTCATGGGTGCACGTGTGCACACTCTGCTGAGGTTCCAGAATGGCCTGAGGGTCCCCAAGGCTTCATGTGCTTGCAGGTAATCCCCACTGTGTCGTATAATAGGGATAAACCCCATCCAGAGGTAGTGGTTGGAGGTGGGGCTTTTCAGATGACATTAGGATTAGACATGGATGGAGTCCCCACTTGATCTTAGGGGCTTTAGAAGAAGAGTGGGAAAGACTGAGAGCTACACAGACACAGATGAACTCATCTTGTCTCCTGTCCCATGGTGCCTGTGTCACTTTGGGATTTTGCTGGCAAGGCCATCACCAGATATGGGCCTTCAAACTTGCACTTTGAAGACCATGAGCCAAATAAATCTTTTCAACTCAAACTTACTGAGTTGTAGTCCTGCCACTAACAGAAAAATGAACAAACACATCCCTAAGTGTGGAGACAGACTAATCAAGAAAACTAAATAGCAAACACCCATCAGAAATCCTCATATGTAAAAAGAAAGTTAGTGAGTGTGATTCACAAGGAAATTTAAAAAGGGAAGGAAAATAACAGGTGAAGGATGCAGTTTAACTTCCAAGAGGAAACTCAGGCAGAGTTTCTTGGCTAGGTAACATATGAGCTGCCAGATCTTAGGGTAAGAAGGAGGTGGCCTAGGAAAGCACCCTCCGGGAGGTAAAGAGAAATAACTTCTGGGATCCTGACCACAAACCACCCTGGGGAGCTCAGCTGTCACAGTTCAGGTTACCAGGAACCTGCTCCCTTCTGTGGGCAAGTGATGGTAATGGATGGGAGTGGAATCACCTTTTCAAATTCAAGGATACAAGCTGTACACAGTAAGTGTCTTTATTAGTAATCCTCTCTTGGAGGATCAAGAAGTCTTAGCTCCTGCCAAGGTCAACACTTATTGCTATCTTGTACTTTGTGCTGCATTTCTAGAAAATTGCATCTACTTTTGACTTGAGAAGTTTTATAGACTGAGATAGGTGGTGATCCAGAGGGCTGTCTCCCAACCGGAGCTGAGAAATCACTGTCTTGCAGATCGATGGCAAATGGATGTCATTATTGCAAGGATCAACAGAGTCACTTGCCAAAGCTACTTTCCAAACTGGCCACCAAGTGAGACTGACCAATGGCAGCCTGAAGATTCAAGGACAACTCATTTAATAAATAGCACATGATGGCAAAAGCAGCTTGGAATTTGCTGGCGGACAAGCAAACCCTGTTAGTGACACACTCTTTTTATAGTGCAAGCTCCTAATACATGACATTTGCCACACAGTTACATAAGAATTAATGATCCATTGCAGCATTAAGAAGACACTAAAATCTTCTTGATTTAATCTTCATGATTAAATCTTTGTGTATGTTGACATGGTTTTTATTTGATTAGGACAAATAAGACCTGCCCTTTTAAAAACAGATTTGCCCAGCAGTGGTAGTGATGGAGGGGGGCTGAAATCAAAGACCTTTGTTGAAATTCCTATTCAGCCTCTCATTTCCCAGGATGTATATATTATTATTCCATTTCCAGGGACTAAAAGTTTAGATTCTAAGAAGTAAAATACTTGCTCGAAGTATGCATTGCAGCTGAAACTGGAACTAAGCTCCTCTGATTCCAAACCATGTGCTTGTTTTCTTCATCATATCACTGCTCCTGATGAATCATGGTCAATTCTTTATACTTTGAATGATCCAGAGTAATCAGATTTTAAGGTCCCACATAAAAATTTCAGCCCCTACAGACAAATAAGAGGAGCTTGGAGAATATATGCAATGAAGGCTGTGCTTCTTCCAAAAGAGCCTTAGGTGAACAGGGAGACTAGAATGTACAGGCTAATGATCTGAAGGCATCAAATACCTGCGTAACTGTATGCAGAACAGTTCCTATCTCTTGGATTTCACATTCTTTTTTAAGCCTCAAGGCTCTTCATGAATATTTTCCACTGCACAAAACCCCTTTCTCCTCTTCCATCTTCAAAGACAGGCTGCTCCCCAGTGAAACCCTTTCAGAAGCTGCTCCTCCCCCAGTGCAGCACAGAGGCTGAGCAGGACGCCACAGCCTGCCCAGGGAATTCAGGGCCATTGGGCTACTCCACACTGTGCGATAATGCTTCTGGGCATCTTGCTTATTGGTCTAGTGTATACGCCAGGTAGATCCTGAGGTTATATTTCTCTTCCACATCAGTGCCTAGCACAGAGCCCTTAAGTCCTAAGGGAAAACAGACACGCATAAACCTCTGCTTGGCCAGCAACACAGGCACAGGGCAGGGCTGGGCTGAGTTAGGGGCAGCAGCAGTAATGACAAAGAACTCTCAGGGGCTCTGGTGACCCATCATCTACCTGGGACATGACTCTTGCTATCACTCACACGATGTGCCTTGACTTCCTCAGCTGTAACAGGGATGATGTCACTGCTCAGGCCCTCCCAGCTACTTGCAGGATAAAATGCTGCAGGAAAAAGGCCAGGAGACACTGACAACTGTGGGTGATTGAGAAAATGACACCACTACAGCCTCCTGGAACTTTGTTTTCCCTACCCTGCTTCAGTTTTCCTTTGAGCACTTGCTGCTCAGTGTACGCTATTTCTTTAGTTTGGCTCATTCCCTGGCTCTACCTATTAAGATGTGAGCACTCTGTCTTCTGGCTCTGTATTAACACCAAGGACAAAGACTGTATGCAGAGGGCACCAACTATTTCAGTAGTAGACAAATGAATACCGACAGCCCAACTCATGCAGCATGTGCTTCTGCAAAGGCTCGATAACAATAACAAAATGGAAGACTGTGATTTGCTACTGCATAGCAATAATCAGAGACAGATTTCATTTTCTGTGCTGGCCATAAAATGAGGGTAATGCATGAATAAAATTCTTGAAAATAAATTTTTTAAATTTCATCTTAGGTAGCACTAAAGACTTCCAAGCCACCTGACATGGGTTCAGACTTTGCATTATATAATGAATGCAGCACCATTATATGATGATATAATTCATTATAGAATGAATGCAGCATTTGCTGGTGAAACTAGGCTTCTACCAGGTCTAGTGGAAGGGAATGAACCTTCTAGAAGAAAATCTATCACACCAAGTGATCAACTGCCTGCATTCAGGCTTCCTCAAAGACTAGCCTTTGATTAGTGTGGGTGCAGTCTCTCCATCTACAAGGTGGCCCTAGGAGTTTCCTTCCCCAGAGGAACGGCAGCATAGAGAAGAATGGAGCAGGCTGGGAAAGGCAGACTCCAGGTTCCACAGTCGCTCTCTGGGCTCACACTTTCCAGTAGGTTCTTAAAAAGTCTCTTAAGGCACTAGCTTTGGTCTCACCCTTGACCTATAATCAGTAGGGTTTGTGTCTATACACTATCATCAAGCTGGCTATGGGCAGAAATGAGTAAGCAAACTTATGGAGAAGACAAAGTAAAGATACTGGTTTTTATTGTCATGATAATCACCTGTTCAACATGCATGGAAACCTTACATTTAAAGACATCTTTATATGATGTCTGTGTATGATCTGTTTCATAAATGTAAATCTTAACTATGGTTTCCCTCAAAATGAGATTAAAATGATGCATTTCAACAACATACATATAGTCTCAGTCCAATTGCAAACTTTCCATAAAGTGCTTCTCTTTTTCCTGTTTTTCAAAGGGCTCGGCATCTCTTTTTTCCTCAATCTCAGTAGTGAGAACAGTGATTTATCACCTGCCACTGTACTGCTACTCAGAATTCCCACCATAAATCGTACCTCTGTGATAAAACTCTTATCTTAAAAAACAGATCGCATCAACCACTGCTGCTTTTTATGTCAATGTCCTTTTATTTAAGAATGACTCTGTTTTCATAATAAATCCTTAAACATATTAGCAGAAGACACTTTCATAGCAAATGCCTTTAGTGAGCAGCAATCCCAGTGTAGGCACATTCTCACTTCTAAGAAAGGGCAAAATCCTTAAGCAAACACATTCTGCAGGGGCTGTTGTTGAGGTACATTTTTCAAAGACCAATACCATTTGGCTGAAGTCAGCTCCAGAGGGCCGCATACCTTTTCAATCAAGGCTGCAGCTGCTGGGGTGAGAGAGTCCTGCCCTAGGAGATGTTCCCTGCAGAGCCCTTTGTCTTGATTTGGCCTGAACAAGGCCACATCATCAGACCCTCAGAGAAATGATCCTCAACACTGGCTGCTTAGATCCCCAAGAACACAGCATTACCATCCAAGTTTAACTGTCACTGGTGCATCCTTGTCCTGAGCTCTGTCCTGAAAAGAAAGGACATAACTTCTCCCCACACAGGAGAGCCTAGGGTGGGGACAGGTAGAGGGGGTAGATTTGGCTAAAACTTCCAAGCTAATTTTGTAATTCAATCATGAGAAACATAATAGTGTTCAGAAAATTAATGAGGTTTTCGGCAACGGAACTTTTTTTTTGAGACAGGGTCTCGCTTTGTAGTTCAGACTGGCCCTGAGCTCACTATGTAGCCCAGGCAAGCCTCAAACTCAGCAATCCTCCTGCCTCTGTCTCCTAAGTGTTGGGATTAGAGGCATGAGCCACCATGCCCGGCACTCTAGCAAAGCTTTATATCAATTCATCATAACACTAAGAAGTATCAAAGTTTCCTGGAATATTTGCCTTTTCATGAGTCTCAGAACCTCACATGGATTTTAGGGAACCAAGCTACCTGCTGATTTCTGTACAAACAAATCCCATGAATTATACTGCATCTTCCAGCTGCCAAAGTATAGAGAATTCAACCATGACCAGTTGCATCCTGATTCAAGCACATCTGAATCACTAACAGCAGCAGGGCCACAGTACCAGAAAGGAGAACTCTCTCCAAACAACATCTAACTGGGTACTTAACACATAACACAACACAACATATAACATTTAACATAATCACACTAACCCTGAAAGGGTGAACAAAGAAGTAGTTTTAGTTAGAACAGCAACATAATAGAAATTGTTAAGTCTGTCCCACATTTTTGGGAACCATGCATATATTATAACTTGGATTTCAACAGTTTAATGGAACACCTGGAAAAACTTCTGGTGTTCTGCAGATAGTCCCTTGAGTCTTTAGGCTGCGGACTTGAGATAAAGAAAAACAAAACAAAACAAAAAACACTAACACACAGCTCACTGACCATAGAGAGCTTTTCAGCTCTTCCTCTGTATACCACAGTCTCAGAGCCTAGAGCAAGATACACAGGTTGGGTGCTACTAGTTGGCTGGAGACCACCAGCAGCTAATAAAAATACCGATCATCTTAGCTGTCCAGTGAGGTAGTAACGTGACTCTGGACAAGACCTCAGAGCAGACCAATAGCCAGGCAAGAGCTATAGGACATTCGAATGCCTGGGAAGAATGTAACATACATAGATGTGACATAGGTATATGTGCACGCTTATTAGAGGGTATGTGTAGCGTGTGACAATTTCTAGAATAAAGGTGTATTGTATTCTAAGGATAAGAAGGGAAAGTAAGGAGTAAACTATTCTCTA
This sequence comes from Thryonomys swinderianus, assembly GCA_004025085.1. Lineage (NCBI taxonomy): Eukaryota > Metazoa > Chordata > Mammalia > Rodentia > Thryonomyidae > Thryonomys > Thryonomys swinderianus. Next base: position 43,501 of record PVIC010007333.1, on the reverse strand, counting down.
AGATGAAATCTAGCCACAGAGCTACAGCAGTACTTCAGAAGCAGGACCTTCTAGAAGAGGTCAGCAAACCAAGGCTATAGGTCACTTCTAGTCCATTTTTTAAAAAATAAAATTTTACTAGAACACAGCCATGCTTATTTATTTTCACACTGTCTATGGCTACTCCAACCTGCAATGACACAGTAAGATAAGCACAACAGGGACAACCCCAAGACCAAAAATATTTATCATCTGGCCTTTGACAGGAAAACTTCCAATCCCTGGTCTATGGGAATAACCCAACGGCAAAAGGGTAAAAGGTAAATATCATAGATTATTTTTATTCTTCCAAATGTACAAAAGACTCCATACTTGATAATTCTTTAGTCTCTCACATATGTACATTTATGTATAAAGTCACTCCAAACAGGAACCCATAATACTTAGAGCAAAATCACAGCAGATGCAGAGGATGTTTCTACCCCTATCTGCATCAAGATATTGTCTGCTGTCTTGTTACAAAAGAAAACTCTTGGCTGGCAGGAAAAGGGTGGGGACTCACTAGGGTTTCACTGCATCCTCTGGGCATACATGGTCTACAGAAGGCAAGAAACCCTGAAACTGAAGGGGCAAGTCCTTTCTATTCTAACGTCCCAGAAAAGTAAGTAGCAGTTGTCAGGATTAAGGAACCAGATCTAGTTTTCCCTGATATTTGACACTCAGTCTATAAAGGGAAAAAATGTCAAACATTAATCACCTTCTAGGGCCACAGGCTGCCCTCTAAGTACACTCTAACCCCCTCTCTTGAGCCTCTTGACTGCTAATCTCTTGGCCATCAGGAAACTCTGCCCTCTGACAGAAACGCCTTCGGGCTAAAAGCTAGAGACAGCTTCATAAAGCAAACAGAGTCCTTGAGGGTGTTAACCAGGCAGAATGAGTTGCTTTAGCAGAGAAATGCTTCTTAGCCACCCCTAAACATTTATTCAAGAAGAGAAATAAAGACAATGAGTCCAGTCAAACAAGCGAAAGAGCTTAAAGGCACAAACTGATATAGACTCACCCAAAAGACAAGGTAATATTCAAAACGAACTCAGTTCTCCCCCCATCTACTCTATCTCTGGCAGTGCAGTCCTGTGCTAAACAATCACTTCATTTATAGCCCAGTCCCACTGCTGAGAGCTGTCGGATACAATTGAGCTGTATACCGGTAGCTCAGCCTCACTAAGGATTGTACGAAGACAGCCATTCCTTTGAAGGGTGGTACAACAGAGCCAGGTGATATTTTATTTTACTTAAAAAAATAAACTAATAAGTTGATATAGTACAAAATCTCTAAGCTCTGAAGGGGTTTCTTTCTCTTCTGCAAAGCTAGTACTTCTGAATTTAGTGGGATCGCCTATTAAAGTAAGAAAGGAACATAGAAGGCATTATACTGTGCTTAAAAGGAAGAGCACGGGTTTATAATTACACAGCTGATTCTTGGAAAGCTCACAGACAACTACAGAGCAAATACAGTGGGTGCGCTGTTCGCAGATCACAAAGGTGTCTGGAGCCTAGAAAGCCGTGTCTTGCTTAACCCTCTCCCATACACCACCCACCTCTAGGAAGGCATGGAGGTCCCACTTGCAAGGCAGGTATTAATATAGGCTCAGAAATGATATGGCACATGTGTTGTTTCAATATGCTGAAGTAAAGCAGAACCTGGCAGATTGCATGGGCTTTTCTTCTACCCCCAGCCTATTCCTGGATCCAGCCAAAGGCTTCCTCTAAGGTCCCTTACCTACCTAAAATAGATCCACCAAAATGGCACACAATTGCTTTTCATCTTCTTTCTAAAATTTCATTACACAGAAAGACTAACCTCATAGCAGACAAGGGGAGACTTAAAATCAAGCATCCTGCAGAGACCCCAGAGGAACTTTGTCTCAGGCCATTCTTTATTCTTCTGAGCTCACCCATCTCCTCTAAAAGCCACTTTCTATTCCTACATTCCCTTTCCGCATTTCTCTTTGCTTTGGAAGAAGATACTGGAGACTCAACTGCTCACCCTCATGTTTTTTATATTTTGTGAGGCTCCCATGTATGCTTAGTCACTTTGGTAAATCTGTTAGCACTTTTGTTCTTTTGCTGTTTATGGTCACTCAGCTTCAGCAGACTGGACGACTTCAGGGAGAAACTCTGAATTGACCTTCCACAAGTCTCCTCTCAAAATAACCTGCTGCCAGCTCTGCGCAGCGCCACCAAAGACAAAGCTACTCCTCGAATCCTAATCTCATCTTTTTCTCCCAGAGAGTGAAAACACCATCCTTCCTTCTCAGTTTGAAACATGAAAAGTGGCCGTCAAATTGTACCAAACATTAATCACCCAACTTGATTTTTTTTTTTTGCAGCTGAGACAAAATGCAATGTGTTTTGATAAAGTACTCACAGAAGCATACAAATTGTAAAAGAAAAAGTACAGAAAGAGAAAAATGTCTGACCAAAGGCTGGCTGTGGAGAGCACACCCCGCGCCCACAGCCTGCCTCTAGTCCCTGCCTCCCACCCTTCCCTTCAGAGGACGGACAGACGGAAGTGAGTCCTGGAGCTCCCAGGAGTTGTTCCTCACTGCCCGAGGAGATGGGCACCACTGCTCTGTATGGATCTGAACGGTTTTTCTATGCTTCTCCACATCAGTCACATCAACTTGCAGAAATAACTCAGCAGCGACAGTCTGAAAGTTTGATGATGATTTACCAAATGTGCCTTTCTCTCTGCATTTAAAATAAATCAGTGATTCATACTGCAAAAAGGTAAAAAACAGGCCAGAACAATATATGCAGAATTCTAAGAAATTTATCACAAAACAATTTGCTCGTTATAACCCAATCAACACTAAACTCATATTTCTTACAGTGAGTGTTGCAGCAATCAATATTCAGCTTTTAAAGATTCTGCTTAATTGAAAACACCAAGTAAATATCCTCGTTGAATAGAAACCAATGCCTGTCTACCCCCTGCCATGCAAAGGTCCATAGAATTGATATCTTAATGGTGTGAGTTACATTTAGAGTGACAGCTCTGAGAGCTATCAATAAAGAAATCACAATCCTAGGTATTACTGAAAATTCTGTAGATAGAATCATGAAGCTGAAGTACAAAAGATATAAAAACTGTGATTAGGCCAAGCACAACACACATTCTCTAGACACTCTCAAAGCCTCTGTTAACATGGATGGCAAGTCTGTCAAAACATTCCTTTTTTTCTGACCATCTGCAGTGTGATGTGCTATTTTGGAACACGACTAAATTAATACTGTCTTTGGTAACATCATACAGTCATCCATGGTTGATAAATCATTATCTAAAAGGCCAATTTTCATTCATCCATTTTAGTAAAGAGTGTTTTCCTGCTCTCAAACACCAATGGAGAGTTTAGTATAGTGCCTTTCCAAAGTGTACAGAAGGAATAATCCAGAAGAGGGCTTCAAGGGCCTGTGTGATTAGAACTATTACCTGACTGCTGTCTGTGGTGAGTGGGTCCCTATCAAGAGTTTCACTTATGCTCCTTTTACTTATTTACTCTTTAGGCTGTAAACTACAAGGTTGCATATATGCCCCATGTGTCATAAAGATGCAGGTGTTTATGAGGACAGAGCCATAAAAAACAGGGAGAAATGTCCTCAGGGGCCCCAGGTACTGGAGGATCTAAGCTAAACACATTGTGTGTCACAGCTTCCCTTTTCTACCCTGCTCTCTGGCCCAGGAAGGACAGCTGTCCTGAACTGGCTTATGGGCCTTTTTGCTCCATTGGCCTCTATCTGGACTCTGTTCATGTATTGTACCAAAGAGGAAGAGGAGAAGTGAGGTCCAGATGTATCCCCTCAGCTTTCTCCTGTGGGATACAAGTCCCTTTTGACAGCACTGTTCCTTGAAAGAGCTCCTTCTTTTAAAGTTTTAGTAACTCCTTCCTCTCCTGTGCTTCATGTTGCTTCATGTTACCAGGTTACTGCTCCCCTGGGCTTCTCCTTGTACCAGAAGTCCACACATTATACCCTCTGGGACAGATCTGGACCTACAAGTTGTTTCTGCTAATAAAGTTTTGTTGGGGACAGATGTATTCACTTAGGTGCGAGCTATGGCTGCTTTCACTTAGAGCTGCAGAGCTGAGTCCAGTGGCAGGTCAGGATTCTCAAGGGAATGGTGCCAGGACCCCCATGGATACTGAAATCCACTGATGCTCAAGTCCCTTACATAAGATGGTGTGATGTTTGCATACAACTATGCTCTTCCTGTGGTATACTCCAAATCATCTCCAGATTACGTATGGCACCTAACCCATTGTCTGGATTAGGCACTGTCTGTATGTGAGATGTATGGCTGATTTTTAATGGGCGAAGTGTTCAAATCTGTTAAGGATCTAGAGGAATTTTTTTCTCTTATTTAAAAGCTAAATGAGCCAGGCGTGGTGGCTCATGCCTATAATCCCAGCACGTGGGAGGCAGAGACAGGAGGATTGCTGAGTTCGAAGCTTGCCTGGACTACATAGTGAGCTCAGAGCCAGCCTGAACTACAAAGCGAGACCCTGTCTCAAAAAAAAAAGCACTAAATGAATGGCAGCCAAGAAGCCAAGTTGGCACTGGAGACTAATGAGGAACTAGCCCCCCTTGCCATCTCTGGCTCTTTGTATTTGGATATAAGGAATAGTAATGCTCTCTTAACAAGCTGCAAAAATTTTACAACAGACATTTTTCTATGTTCACGAACCGTTGTGAAAAATGAGAACACAGTTTGCCAAAGGAGAACTACTTGTTAAGTATGGCTCCTCTTAGCCAGTTCTTATTGCCATGAGTTTTGAAAATTAACTCAGTAATTCCCAAAGACAAATATTTGCCAAGTTATACTGACAGGGAAAGGTTCTTGCTAAGGTCCAAATGTTGATGTCCCTCTCAAGTTCATCTGTTTGAACCTAATATCCAATGTTATGGTATTTTAGTGGTGGTACATTGCAGACAGTATTAGCCTTAGGGCTCCACTCTTACAAATGGGATCAGTACCCTAAGAAGCTGAAGCAAGTCCCTTCCCTCTTTCCTTCCCTTTTTCCGATGTGCAGAAGCAGCAACCAGGTGCCATGTTTGAAGCAGAGCAAGCCCTCACCAGATAAGGAATCCACAGGTGTTTCAACCTCATAGTTTCCTGCTTCTAGAACTATAAGCAGGAAAGTTGTATTGTTTACAAACTTCCAGTCTAAGGTATTTGTTATAGTGGTCCAAATGGAGCCAACAGCCCCACTCTACAGAATCTAAGACCAAGAGATGGTTACTGGCAGATAATAGTAAGTGATTTAAGCTACCAGGTACTTAGTACATTAGATGTGCTGAGGTCTTTACATAGTTTATGTTCTGCTTTGAAACTTACAGGTTCCAACGAGCTTATTTTTAAAATATTACTTTGACTGATTTTTGGATTGAGAACATGGAAATGAACATTGTAGATTATTAGACAAATTTCAAACTGACAGAGACTCGCTGTCACCCAGGATCTCTGAACAGTGTACAGTTTAGGAGCGGACCTCATGCCTAAAGAAGCAAGGGGTGTGCCCCGGAGGACAGACAGTAACAAGGTGTGACTGGGAGTTTCATGAGTCCCATGAAGCCCCATTAGGGCTTCCAGAGGTTTAAAACTATTCAAGTAGCCCCAGCCCCAAGGGGACTATCTATCAAGTGCACCAGGCACATACCCATATTGACCTCATCATAGTCATACCAAGTTCCTTCAGATCCATACAGAGAATGTCATGCAGTTTAAACCCTGTTAGAGAGGCAATGGTTCTAGATGAGACTGAGAAAAAAGCTACTTTACATTTGTCCCTAAGTCCCCACCTGTCCGTATCCATGTTATTTGGCCAGTTACAACCTCACGTCATCATACTCTGTGGAGCATTCCTGTGGGTGATTATTCATGTAGCTGGAAAACTGATGGAGTCAGTCCTGGATGATGGAGAACATTAAGTTTCTGAGCAGATCTAGGACCAGGCAAAGAACTAAAGGATCCTAACAGAATGTGTGTGGATGGGTCCCAGGGTGTCTGTGAAAGGGGATGAGGGACTCTAGAAGGTACAACCTTTGGTAGGAAGATGACCTCTGATCAGGTCCTTAGGGAGGCCTGTCTCACGGGAGCCATAATGAATCTCCACAGTGAGAGACAAAGCAGTCCTTTATCAAGTCCTACCAGGAATATGCCCAGCCATGCAGGCTCAGAAAGGTAAACATATGAGCATTTTCCTTGCCCTTCCTCCTTCCATGTCTGAGGACTTCCTGTTCCTCTTTGCCCAGTGATTTACTCCCCACTGCCCAAATGATGCTATGATGTCACCACATGCTCTTCCCTATAAAAAAAGGAAGGCCATATAAAAAGGCTGGGCTGGACTCTAGCCAAAGGGTCTACTTACTCAAGTAACAGGGGCTTCCTTTGTGGCCACTTCACCTGAAGCAATTTCTTGACAATCAGCCTAAGATTCAGAATAGGGCTTTTATTTACTCTTGAGTCTGCCCATGAAAAATGTACATGACTTCATTCTCTATCTCTCTGGACAGCTATGACTGGGTTATTCTCTGCAAATGATTATGTTTTGCTATTGCTGATATTTTTTCCAGGGTGCAGACTGAATTTTACCTTGCTTTAGAACAGTATAATTCACCCAAACCTAACTCTGAAATATAATACAGCTGCCTTTACAGTATCCACTCAACACCTTTGACATAACACACCAGAAGCAACCAGCAACAGGTTTTAATTCAGTAAAATGGGGAGGGAGGAGGAATTTTAGGGTTGAGGATTACCAAGCATAAATTTCCAAGGCTCAAACACATTTTCACAAAGAAGAATGGATCTGTGTAAAAGTATGAGCGACACTCCTTTGGAATTCTTCATAGAAAGATTGTGTGTGTGTGTATGTGTGTGTGTGTGTGTGTGTGTGTGTGTCTCAGTTCAGTAGGCAAAGAGCTGATATTTTATGTAGTATGTTTTTTACTTTCCTCACATTTTAAAACAAACACACTACACATTCCATGACTGATTTTTCTTAAATACTAGTTTTTACCACAGACCACCATGCTATTGCTAATGAATACCCAACTATGTCTGTTAGTTTTGGAATAAATATGACAACTCTTGAGCGCTACACCTTTCAAAAACCTTTTAATGTGTGTGGGTATAACTGTATGTGTGAGAATGTATGCTCATCTAACTATGATATTTATGCTTCTTTTTATAAAGACACATTTGCTCTTTATGGAAGATATTTTTTAAAAATTGTATGAATATATATTATACACTGAACTTCTTGAAGACCAAGTCTCTGAAGTTCAGAAAATATGTACAGAGATATCGTTATAGTACTATTTTAGGCCCTAAAAATGCAAAATAACTTAAGAATATATCAGTAGATATAGCACTGAATCTGCTGGGTCATATTCACATGATGAGATAAGGTGCACTTATTAAAATGAATGAGCTATATTTACATCTGCTGAAGGAATGGCCAGGATACACTATAAAACAAAGTATGTTGTCAAATGAAAAAACTAGGATTGCATAGGAGTAAAGACAATGATCAAAAAAAGAAAAGAAAAAGCTGACACCCCATACATGTATACATAGCTTTTACCTGAAAGGATCTTAGTGAGGGATATAGAAGGCAACATGCCAGGGCTTATTGAGGACCTCAGGGCATGGGGGAAGGGAAAGAGAAGGCAGGTCAAGATGTGTTTTCATTTCAGAATTTCTATTGTTTCAGTGACTGGTAACACCACGTAACATCATAATTTGTGGCACATTCAATACAAGTTTTTTTTTTTTAAGGAAAAACATGTATATTATAAAACAATCTCAGAATCTACTCTTTCTACTCCCCAAGTTAGAACACTGCTGGCAACTTGCTATACAAAAATTCTTACTATTTCCTACACTTACAGAAAAATAATTTTTTGAAACAAATTTTCAAGAAGAGTATGGTTCCACACGCCTATAACCCCAGCACTAAGAAGTATAAGGCAGGAGGATTGCCACCAATTCAAGGACATCCTGGGCCTAATGAGTTTAAGGGCACCCTGAATTACCTAGTGAGACACTATCTCAAAAAAGAAGTAAACAAGTAAAACTAAATTTCTGTTTTGTATGAAATTGGGTACATGGGTTTCAGGGGGTGGCTTTTGATTTTTGAGACAGAAGTCTCACTGTGTGGCCCAGGGTAGCCTCAAATTCCTGGACTCAAATGTGTGAGAATGTATGCTCATCTAATTATTGATATTTATTGATTTCTTTTTATACAGTTATACCCACTATTCTGCCTTAGGCTCCCCAATATTGGGACTACCATGCCACATCTAGCCACTTTATGATGATTATTGCTTGTGTATGCATACACAAGGGAAATGAGAGAATTTTATAATATGCCTTTCACTCAACAAGGCTACTGTATCTGATGGCGTGACATCTGGCGAAACAGACGTGTGCCATAAAGGAATGTACCAACAGCCAGTAGTAGATTTTGGATCGTTTTGTCCTCAGTGGGTAGTTGTGTGACATAACGAGGCACTTAACCAAGTCTCAGTGGTGTCACTTGTAAAATGAGAACAGGTCTGCCTGATATCTCAGTATAGTAAGGGAAACAATAAGAAATAACATATTAGCACAACTGAATACTTTGCCTGCACTCCCAATGTAAGACACACAAGTTACAGAAGGTTCTCAACAAAGAGAAATCATCAATCATAATATAATAACAATAATGTTATTGATTACTTGATATGTTCTGAAAATTCTTCTAAAAGCTGAAGTCCTACTAAGTAGGACTGATTTGCATTTTTCTGACAAAAAATGAAAGTCCAGGTAAGTTAGTAACTTGCCCAAAATAATACAACTAATAGTATCAGAGTCGACAGAAAATGTTATCAAACTAGCTTATCCACTGTACTCGAGGGCTATGTTGATGTTGAGCGCTATGACTGTGGTTGTATGGAATGGAATTAAGTTCTTCCTATAGTCACATTTTTGTGGACCATGTAACAGCAGATGAACCATCCTTGTTGTAAATTATTAAGGTAGAAATCCATATTCTTATCTGTGATTTCCACACTTGAGGATGCATGCGTTACCGCTACCTGGATGCTCTAAACTAGCCCACAGTGAGGTCCACTCTCTCCCTGTCTCCCTTTATTTATCTGTGAAGTCATATTCTACAATGCACATTCGACAGCAAAGGCTTCTCTTTTCCCCATAGGTACCTCCACTATCACAAATAAAACTTAATCAGAAGCAAGAAAACCTCACCAGTAAAATAGGGCAGGGTAGCTTCCCAGCCTGTACTCATGGATACCATAATCCTAGCTCTGGGTCATACCTAGATGCTGTTCCCTCAGTAGTCAGCTCATCATAGTGACTGTCTTCAACTCTGATGCAATGAATGAGCCCACAAAGGTTCCGGTGATGAGAACCCCTCCGCCAGTCTATCAAACACTCTGAGAACCCCTCTGCCAGTCTATCAAACACTCAGCCCACCCTCAAGTCAGGAAACAGTAGCTAACTTCCACTCTCCAGAAGTCAGACAATCAATGTGTGTAGTGTCACATTTGGTACTGTCCTAAATTAAATCAAAATGGCACTTCTACTTGCTGAAAAATCTAAAAAACCTAATTCTAGTTCTGTCTTGCAGGTGGTCTGTAACACTAAACGACCAACAATTAGCTTTATGCTTTCACTTCCAGTTTCACTGGGGTTCTTTTCTCTCTGATAAGGCCAGGACATCCCCTCTGTCTGGTGTGGTAAGCGAGGGGAGAAAAAAGAAAGAAAGGCAGCTCATTTACAGTCTGAGGGCTCTGCTTCCATGCTGTCCTGCAGCGGAGTCTGACATCCTGTTAGAGTAGCCTCTTCCACGATGACTACTGAAACTCAGATGCTGTGGGAGGAGATGTTTGGAAGAACAAAAGGCAAAAAAAAGGAGGAATGGAACCAAAAGAATAGTTTCCACCCACCCAACAAACAAGATAAGCAAAAGCAGACCTCTCACTTTGGAGTTGAAGTTGAGCCCTAACAACACATTTTCTCCAAGTAGGAAAATGGCTATGTTTCCAGCGTAAGTTACCAACTTTTATTTCCTCATTGGGCACTCTACTTAATGATGTATGTGTAAATACAGATATGTGGTATGTATCAAATGAAAACTGGTACAGAAAAAAAGGAAAATTGTAGTTTGTTGTTCTGTAGCAATTTGAAACAGCTATTTTGATGGATTCCCCTATCCTTATTCTCTTTTAATTCTAGTTATTATTAGAAGAATGATCTTCAACAATAGCATCCCATAGCAGTTCCAGTAGTAAATACAAGTGATTTTATCAAGCACCATTGCCTTCTAATGTGAACATCTTCATTTTTGTTAGAATGTCAAGATTACAAGAAATGCACTCAAAATCTACATGTTAACAAAAGCAGTTAATGATGCAGATAGCTTACTACTGGCCTTTTAGCTTCTTCTTTTTTTTTTTTTTTTTTTTTGAGACAAGGTCTCACTTTGTAGTTCAGGCTAGCTCTGAGCTCACTACGTAGCCCAGGCAAGCCCTGTCTCTGCCTCCTGAGTACTGAGATTACAGGCATGAGCCACCACGCCCAGCACTGTGGTATGCGGTATTGATTGCCCGTGGGAGTGAGTCTCCACGCCCAGCATTGTATGTGGTCACCGAGGATTGAACTCAGGACCTTGCACTTGCGAGGCAGGCGCCGGAACCACTGAGCTAACCCTCCGGCCCGCTTTTAGCTTCTTAAACTGAGATCATTTACAGTACTGAACAGTCCATTTCAAAAAATGTTCCCAACCCACATCTATAAAGAACAAAGAAATTGCAGTGCTTTTATCATTTCCTTCCGAGATCTTCAAACCAAAAACAATGTTTGTTGTTTTTGTTTCACAGTAAGTTGTTTTAATGTAATTATAGGCTTCCTCTACTTCTGAGAGATAACATTTCAGCTTCAAGTTGGCTGGTGCAAAAGGACACAAGCAAATGCCCTGTCAGGTCTGACCACCTTTAGCTTCCTTTCTTGGTTGAAGTTATTTAAAGGGAAAATGAAGGTCAATGCCTTATATTGGTCTGACTATTCTAAATCTTAGGAATTCAAGTTTTAAAGTTTTTGTGAACAAATATGCTTAGAAAAAAATGTACTAAATGTCTATTTAGATACTCCTAATTTGATCTTTTCTTTTATATTAAGCTTCACATCCTGTAGAACTTAATATACATTGTACAAGAATATTCATTTATTAGCAGTTTGCTACCTTGCCTCACTAATTCAGTGAAAGAAATACAACTCTTAAACATATTTGATAAATAAATAGCAGTAAAAAGCAAAATAAATCTTCCCTGCAACTGGTTTTAAGCAGGCTTCCACTCATCAAATCCCTCCTTGCTTGGGGGCTGGTGGCAAGAAGCCATGAAGACCTTTCTTAAGGCCTCTGGTTAATGCTCTCACTTGCATTTCCCCTCAGAGAAGCCCTCAGAAAGTTCCGCTGGGGATTATCACTTCACGAGGAGTTCAGCTGATATAAGCAAATGTGGCAAAGAAATCATCTCCTTGAACATGTACGGTAATTCCTCAGTAATAATACCGGCTAAACTTCTATGGAGGAAAGTGGCACTCTCAAGACACAAGTGTACAGAGGCATCATTCCGCATGTGGTTGCTATTGTTCATATGTTCTTAAAACTGTCTCTGACACAGAGATAAGATCCAAGACAATGACAAACGAAGGGACAAAGGTGACTGATATTAAATATTTTTCAAATATGGTGGCAAAGGCTACAGCTTCCTGAGTGAGAGGCGTAAGTGCTAAAGGACATACATATTCTATCTCACAGAAAGTAATTTAACCACAAAGAAGTCAATTTCCTATATCTCACTGCTAAACAGGACTAAGAAAAAGGTTAACTTAGACGATAAAGATTGGAATTCATAAATGTAGTAGACATCTTTTATTCTTTTTTGAAATTTAGTTTCTAAAACCCACTGTAGTATGACAAAAATTGAACTTCTGATTTTCTTATGAGGCTATTATAGCTATCTTTTACTTTGAAAGCAAAATTAGGATTTCCTCATAATTCTCTCTGACAAGCTCATTCTCTCCCAGGCTTCCAAATAAAGGCACTCTCTGTTCCCAAATTCCTCCTGGCACTTGCAGAGATATCTATTTTAACTTGCTACTATTCCTGTATGGACAGCTGGTAGATTCCACCTGTCTGCAAGAGGTGTTGTCAAAGTATCAAATGTCCTCCAGGCCTCATGACATACTGTCACCTGCCTTGAATGCTTCTAATGTTAGACTGGCTGCCTTTTTACCCTTCGAAGTTGACCATGTGACTTAAAATCTATTCCTGAGTCAGGCAACAGATATGTACTGATCAGATTCTTTGCACTAGATATGGGTACCAGGAATACAGGAATTATGTGGCTTCATCTACCCAGAGCTGCTCCCAGGGGCTCATACTGAAGCAGGACCCTCCTTAGTCCTTCCCCACCACAAACTGCACAAGGCCACCTCACCACGGGGTGCAAGTGATGCTAGATTCAGAAGCCTGTCTGGGTGTGACTTATGAACTTCCCAGCCACACACAGAAGGCAGACATAACAAAGGCCACACAAAGAACCGACACATCACCGGGCTGGTCCTATTCTCCTCCTACACTCCATTGGTGTGTAAGGTAGAAGACATAACCTTACACACCAAAGCTCTACACCCAGAAACAACTTAGGTTTCCAAAGGCTGGATTTGAGTTTCTTTGTAGTTAACCAGTTACGATCCTGTATCCACTGGCTAATGCCAACCATCTATGAATGAGTGGTATGTGGAGTCCATGAACTTTGCATCAAGCAAGAAAGACATGGGTAGGAAGATGACAGGCAGAGGAGTTTATTTTTGTAAGTAGAGTCAGATATATCACATCAAATCTGACACCATCCTTTCGGCAGCAGTGTGCACTCAGCATTGCCATCAGTAGATTTGGTGGGCTCCAGGACAGAATATAAGGAAAAGACATCTGCTGGCAGCGTGTAAGGTACAGGTCTGTCTAAGTGGGTCACTGCCCTTTAGTGAGCCATAATATCAACTTTGTGGATGGCAAAAAGCATTTAAAGAAAAAGAATAAATTATAAATATCAGACTGCACTGCATGTAGCAAGGATAAGTGTCTTATGATTTTTTTTTCCATTCTTGTACACATAAACCCACACCTCACATTTGCAGTGCCACACTGGGTCATATATAAGACATCTCTTGCTGTAAGTCAGCACCAAAACAATTTGCAAAACATTCCTTTGAAGAACAGTCTGGTGTACAGAGAAGTCTGAGCTTCATCAGCTTAAAAATATACACATAATAAATACCTACAACTGGAATGATACAGGTAGCATCATTTAAAAAACTATCAAATCAAAAATATCTGTTCATGAAAGAGGAATTTCACACTTTCTGGCCTATGACATCATTATTTACCTTGCTGCCTCTGAAGTGCTTTAACAATAATGGGTCGGTTCTCTTGGCAGGGGGTTCTGTTTTTAAATGAGCCTGCTTCCTCCCCCACCAGACCAAAGTTGCTATACAAAGTCATGCAGACTGGTTGGTGGAGCAGTATTTAAAATGAAGTCAGGCAGCAGCACTTTACAGCAGTACTTTAGGTGGCTCTTAGCTCTTCCAATAAGCAAGTCTGGGCTGGAGATTTAGCTCAGTGGTTCTGGTGCCTGCCTAGCAAGTGTAAAGTCCTGAGTTTGATCCACAGTAACTATATACAATAGTGGGTGTGGTGACTCAACCCACTACCAGTCAATACTACATACCACAGTGCCAGGCATGGTGGCTCACATCTTTAATCCCAGCACCTGGGAGGCAGAAGCAGGAGGATTTCTGAGTTTGAGGCTTACCTGGGCTACAGAGTGAGCCCAGGGCTAGCCTGAACTACAAAGTGACCCTGTCACAAAAACAAAAACAAAAACAAAAACAAAACAAAACAAAAATGAAAGTCATCCAGGCCACCCACTTAATGTCTAGCAGATTTGATATAAGGCTCACAGCATCACTTTTAAAAATAAACTTTAGGGCCAGAGATTTGGCTCAGTGGTTCCAGCGCCTGCCTCGCAAGCCCAAGGTCCCTGGTTCAATCCCCGGTAACCACATACAACAATACTGGGCATGGTGGCCACACCCACTGGCAATCAGTACCTCATACCACAGAGGCCGGGCTTGGTGGCTCAAGCCTGTAATCCCAGCACTCAGGAGACAGAGGCAGGAGGATTGCTAAATTCAAGGCTTGCCTGGGCTACATAGTGAGCTCAGGGCCAGCCTGAACTACAAAGCAAGACTCTGTCTGAATAAATAAATAAATAAACAAACAAACTTTAAGTGTAAGATTTTACAGAAAAGAACATGTGTGTGTATCTTCATGTATCTGCATGGTATAAACACATTCAAAATTTACCCAGCTGAAAATTCAAAGGAGACCCCAAAAAGCTTCAGTCAGAGCTACTCCCAGTCACTCTCCAAATTTCTCTCACAGAATAATTTTACTTTCAAACAACAAAAAAAGCAAGTCTCAAAAATCATACTGTTGCATAAGCAAAGTCTCCAGTTTAAATCAACTATAGGTTTTTTCTTATATTTAACTATTTTCTATTTATGACATCTTAAAATAACTTCCCAGTTACAGTTACAACACTCATTTCCTTTTAAAATAAGTTTAAATTAAGCAAGAAATATTGCTTCAATGTAGGTTTGCTGATCAGTGAGAAACACTAACAGGATATTGACAGTCTCTCACACTGTGATCTTCCTTGGATGAGCCTAGGCTTTCTCCCCTGCCCCATGGTATAGCAGAAGGCCAAAGTTTCTCTCTTGTAAAACCATTAGCAGTTTAATGGTCAGTTCTTTTGGTAAACAATGTGGGCTTTTTCCCCCTTTTTATTCTACAACTGAGGATGGACCCCACGGCCTCACATATGCTAGGCAAGGAGGTATTGCCAAAGACTGAGTTATACTCCCGGATCTCTGTGATGTTATTTTTATGCCTGTTGGCTTATATTTCTTACATGTATCATGCTAAACAAGATTGAAACCAGCAGATTCAGAATGAAAGGAAGCAAAATGAGCAAGATAGCATATTTGCATGTACCAACTCCCTCAAACAAAAATCACTATTCTGTAATACACACATGCACTAAAACTCTATTATTACTTTTTAAAAACTATTAAGTTCTAGAAGATCACTCAGAGCTTGGATCTATTCTAACATAAGGCCACAAATAACTTGTATTATCAAATGCCCTTAATATTTTAATTGCGGCGGAAACAAGTAAACACGTGGTATAGACAAGGTTTCCAGATCAACTAAAGGAGAAAAGAAATATTTCAATAGAACACAAACTTAATTCCGTATCCTTTTCTCTCAACCAAGCACACTCCCTGTATGATCTGTTAAATCCACAAATCTGGTAGGCCTCACTCCCTGCACTACACCTCTGAAGCATTAACATATCAAACAAATGAACCTAAACTTACATGAGTGGCTTTACAGGTGATTAAGTTCCACTATGAAAACAGTTTTGTGCTACTACTTTACATAACACTACCTGGCCAAAAGATTCTCTTTTAGTTTCTTACACAGTATAAACTAAGTTTATTAAATACAGGCTACATTCAAAACAGTCTAAATCTTCATTCAATATGTCTTAGGTTTCCTGTGCGGCTCATACAAAATGAAGGTAAAAATTTCACAGGCTGTTAACGTGAAAACAAAGAAGTGCTTATGTGTACAAGTTAGTATATCCTCTTATAGGCTCACTTATGTGTTCATTCCTCTATAGTCACACATAACACACACACACACACACACACAATCTGTTGTTTGGTATAAGCTCTTTAATTCCAAGCAAAGAAAAAATTTGTCAAACACAGCAAATTAGAGGACAAATAAAAAAGTGTTGTTTAGAACTTGATTAAAATGAAATACCAAGGTTAAGGTAATGTCTTGCTGACAATGATTCCACTACATTCAGCATTTAATTTTCTTCCTCCACTTGATCATCTCTCTCTACTAAATGGAAGGAGCCCTTAGGTACCAAAAAGCTGTTAGGGCATCTGAGTGGTGATATTAAAACTTCACCAACTTTTTTATCATTTAATCTTTAAAAGTCAAAGAGAAAGCTTATTTTTCCAGTTCTCAAACTTACTTGTTAATCATTAGAGGAAACTAAGATGTTGTTAGATTGAACATGTTAAAAAGTTTTAAGATTTAAATAAAATATGAAAACTTCTTAGTTCCTTCTTCTCTAAACTACCTTTACCAAAATCAATTCTGTTCCAAGTCATCATAGGTTAATATCATATTGTGCAAGATTCTCACACTAACTCAGATATTTCAAAGAGTGACACAAAACATCATAAATCTAGTAACAATGCTGCAACAAAATCTTTCTTAATCTTGTTTTACTTGAACCTCTATTTCATTTAAGCTAGAGTTTCACACAAGTAATGGAAATATTATGTGTTCCACATGCAATTTCCATGCCCCATCAGATTCCAGAATATAAGCTATTAAGTTTATTCTTCGGTGATCATACTGATGAGGTTTTCTGTCAAGATAATGCTTAGTATCAGTAAGGGTTCTATTCTCATTTTTATTGTATTTTTCAATTTTTCCATATTGGTGCATTGCATTATTATAAAGATATGAAAATGTTTCCTGAAAAAGAAATGAAGTATAGCTTGCAATCTTCAAGAAAGATTTTGTTAAAGGAATATAAACACTTCAAAATTGGAG
Organism: Thryonomys swinderianus; assembly: GCA_004025085.1. Classification (NCBI taxonomy): domain Eukaryota; kingdom Metazoa; phylum Chordata; class Mammalia; order Rodentia; family Thryonomyidae; genus Thryonomys; species Thryonomys swinderianus. The sequence goes on along the minus strand of PVIC010007333.1, from coordinate 26,690 downwards.
AAAATCCTAACTATTCTTCTTTAATAAATGTAAACAGGGAAATCCTAATCTGTTCTGGCACTTTTAAAATAGCTGATATTGAATACATAATTGTTTTACTTTATTTTTAGAACATTTAAGTCAGCACATATGCAGTGAATTACCATGTTGTTCACACAAAGACATAAATTAAAAATTACTCCTGATTGATCAATTATCTTGATTTATATGGCCTTAGGAAGTGGCAGTTCTTACTCAATCCAGATTCAAAGGGTCACTATTTCAAAAAGAAATCTAAGACAAATTAAAATGGTCTATTCACAACTATAATTTCAGGTTTATGAAACTGTGCTATACAGCCATCATCAAAGCACTGGGTGGCTAGAAGACCTCTCCAGCCAGCCTCTAGAGACTGACAGGAAATCGCACAAAACTAATCAGCTGGTGAACATTTACTCTGGGCCAAATTTACAGCATTTGGGCACATGAACTATTTTCTTCATTATGACGAACCTATGACATATGTAACATTATTCATGTTTTACGGGTGAAAACAATACTCAAAGATAATAAGAATCTTGGCCAAGGTCTGAAGCTAACAAGAAAGAGAACTAGATTTCACCTGCTAGTCTGATTCTAGAGTGCATGGTACTCAACCACTGTATATGCTGTGTCCTTCTCTTGGCCTTGGGTTTGGTGCCTCTGCACAGACCTCACATGTAAAATTTCCAAAGCCAGAGTCCATTGCTTAGTTCTCTTAAGATCTTGATCTGTCTCTTATCAGGGCAAGCCCAATGTATACCCAAAACAGGAACAGACACTGCACCACCCACCATTCTTCACAGCCACCCTAAGAACTCACCAATCCTCAAGACAACAAGACACCCAGGGAGCACCCTGATTCATCCCACTGTATTCTCAAATCAAGAGAGAGCCATTTTTTGGATACAGGTATTGATACATGTGATCAATGAATTCTCAAATCAACCTGTGTGGAAACATACATTTCTTAGCAACATTACTCTATGAAAAGAACAAAAAGTTGATCAGTGATTTACTTAGCAGCGATTTATATCCACTTCAGAGCTCCTCCCAATATTAAAATAGAAAATAGAACCATATTTAGTTACGTTTTCATTTACTGAGATTTTCTTTTGAGGGATGGGGAAGTTCCTACAAAGCCACACTCTCTTAGGCTTTAGGTTCTGATCCCTAAGACCCACTTCGACGAGCAAGAAAAAAAAAAAAACTGATAAAAGAACCAAAGAGCTGCAGTTAGTGCCACCCTCAAGAGAAGAGGGGGTTGGACTCTGCTCCTGACTGTTTCGGTGACCATCAGAATATAGAAAGGCAGGGCGAAAGTCGGAGTCCTCACTGAGCTCAGCAGCCTGTGTGTGACGGACTGAAGTCACGGCCTCTGCCCTCCACTGCGTGGCTCACAGTCAGCAGCACTCATCGGGGAGAGAGCTCAGACCGCCGCTGCTCCCCAACCAGGGCAAGTGCTCAGACACCCAGCAAGCTTGTACAACTGGAAATCAGTGTTTGCACCTGTTACTTCTCCCCGAGTCGAACTGCAAGTCCCACTCGCATTCCCCCACCTCACTGAACACCCTGAACAACACTGTGCTGAGCTTTAACTTGCAAAACCAGGGAGGGGATGATTAAAATGCGATGTATGCATATAAAAATCTGCCAAAATGAAACCAGTTAATCTGCATAAACAGCATGCGCTAAGAACCATCATGGGAAAATACCTATTTACCACTTTGAAGGTTTTTTTCCCCACCTCCCACAAATCAGTTTAAATCAGACCATCCCAAACATATCATCCTAAGTCCATAAAAACATAGCCAGTATTTCTATCTGATGCAGGCTAAAACAGAGACCCCAAGATTTAACTTTTTAAAAAATAGGAGTTCGCGTCCTTGAAACTCCCTTCCTTAGAGCACCACCATGCCGTGTAAGAATGATGACTCAGCACAAATGGCATCTTATCTGTATTGTTGCCAAGGGTTTGTTGCGCTGTTCCGTTGTCCTCAGGAAATTAACCAAGATTCAATTTTGTGACCCAATCTTCACTTGAAAAACTTAATGAGGACACCAGTCATTTTGGATGTATTCACTTTAAAACGCGTTGTGATCGAATTAAATCGTATTAAGAGATGAGTACGAGGGACACATGTGAAGCTTCCGTGGCACAAGAACTCTCGCCCATTAGAATTGAGCTCTGATGCCCAAGCACGGAATGGGAGAGATGCTTTGCTGGAGAGAAGAGCCAGGTCACAGGTTTTCAGCAGCAAAGAGGGGCCCAGGTGCATATGTTGGGAGCTTCTACAAAACAGTATATATATCTTTTTTTTTTGGTGCTGAGGATGAAACCCTAAGCCTCCTGCATATAGACAAGGCAGGAGTTCTCCACCAAGCCCTTTCCTCAGCCTCATGTTGACTAATTTTTTTAAAAAGGAAACTTTCAAGCAGTGGTCAGCTTTGTGATATTTAAAATTCAAAAGAAACGTCTAGCTCACCAAGTTTTTCACCTTTGCTGCTTTCTGGATTATTAAAAAAAATACTAACATACCTGAAATGTGATTTTAAGTATTTAAAGTACCCCATAACCTCATTATCCAAAGTAACAGTAACAACTATAAAATGTTTATTAACTCAGACTATTTTTCCTAGGCAGAAGCTAGTATATATAAATGCCTTAAAATTAACAAATGGCATCATACCATATGTTGTATTTTTCAACTCACTTTTTTAACTGACTTGAAATGTTGAATGTTACACAGCTGTCCATTTGAAAGTCTGGTTTCAATATCAAAATAATAAAAAAAAACAACAGTAATAAACAACTAGGTTTACATATAATTACAAGGAGGTACATAAAATCATTAGAAAGAAAATAACACAGAATTATTTTCTTAAAAGTCAATTGTGGAGTAAAGAAAGAACATTTAGTTTTGACTTGTTGGTTACATTAACCTTTGAAAATACATCTCCCTGAAATCATTTGAGGTTTTTCTCAAAAGTCCAATACTAGCACTATATTCTTTCAGCAATACATAAAAAAACAGCTTAGAAATGGTTTTTGCTAACTTCTCTACTTATCTTTCATACTAAATTTTTATATCACATACCAGAATTTTAATTTGAAATGACAACTCTTTACATTTACACTTGACAATAGCAAATTCCTTTGACACATATTATCTACTTGATCCCCCGTACAGTATGACCAGTAAGAAAGACACACAGTAAACACTCTTCCCATGTTAGAGCTAAAGAAATCTTGGCTCCTCATTTGGGATAACAAGACCACAAAGTGAGTGGCTGGGTAGAGACTTGAAGCCATGTCTCCTGATTTCCACTAGAATATGTCCATCTTAATATGTAGGTGATAGAGTACATTTTAGAGAAATATTACACAATTTTGTCAGGACTTTCCACTGTAGTGTAAGCTATGTGATGAAATGAAAGCAAAATAAGTGGACACATACAGGGGTAGCAGAAAGAACAAGATGCTATTAGTGCTAACTTTATTTTACACCTGAAGATTAAAAGGATGCAGACTGACTTATTATCAAGTACACTGACATTACTTACAAATGGCAGTGCAGCAATTCCAAAAATATGTAAGCAGAGCCATCTACAAAAAGCAACATGCTGTGAAAATGTCACTCCTTGCCTCAGTCATACCCACTGCAAACGTTAAACAGTCACCGTGCTCAACACCATTATGACCAGGAAAAGCCACAAGAGTCTTTGAGCTATAATCTTGGGTGATGTCTCTGTCAACCAATTAAAATTGGTATATGAGATGAAACTCCAGTCTATACCTCAGGAAATGCTAAAACCTGGTGTCTAAAGCCTGCTAACTTTGCAGCTAACACTTAAGAGTCATCTCAAAACAGCTTGCATTACACCAAGTCTTCTTCACTGAAACCGAATAGCTGGGGCACTAAGGCTGTAGTTAAGAGACTTTAAATTAACATTAATATGTTTTACTTCTTAAATGGATAAATGCCACCAAATTCTTCATACTCTCCTGTTGAATGTGGTCAGTGGGATCAGTCACCAGGGAAGAGAGCTTCACATTGTTTAATATTATCAAAGTAGATCATGTATTTCTGTTTGTCAATAAATTTCTTATATGTAACTGCACAAAAAAATATCAATTCTTAGTCCTAGAGTGAAAAGTATAATTTAAAAATTACTTAGTATGTGGAATTTCTTTTCTCCAATACCAAATCTAAATTTCAATGACTATAGTTTTAAAAAATTCTCACCAATAATTTTCATAATATCCAAGCAAGATCAGAGATGGCAAGACAAGAGTGTGTTCAGTTCTCTAACTCACAAAGCCTGGAGACTGACAAAAGGTGGAAAGTTTCAGCCAGTCTTTGGGAAAGAACGTCAGTAGAAAGTTATATGGGCCTTTAACTTATAAGCAGGTCACACCAAACAAAAAGTAGAGAAGGAGACAATATACTGAATATCACAGGCCTCAGATCAAGTCTATGCTCTCTTCATAAGTCTTGGTTTACCTGTGCTCTTTTTTGTACAAGCATTTTTTCAAATGAAGTGTTTAGAGGATGGGTCAAATAACCCACATGGTAATCACTTGGGTAGAATATGATTGGTATAGACTGGCTTAAACTAACATCCATAGAAAGAGGTGTTATACCTGTAAAGAAATCTGCCTCCACTGGGTAACCCACACTGGGTCCTAGAAAGATTCTTCCAAAAGCGTTACACTTTTGGAGAGATAGAAGCAACAGGGCTACTTCAAGAGCCCTGGGGACACTGAAGTAAAGGGGCCCTCTGTTGTCTTTAAAAGATAGCTAGAAAGTAGACTGGGAGGTAGAAAAACTAAAACCACTGGAATGGTCATGGAATCGAATGAATACTAAAAGATAACAGGGGAAAACTAAATTTGACTTTCTGAATAGGAACAGTCCAATGTAGGGTCAGAAGTGGTAAAAAGGAAGCTCATAGGCTGTGGAGGTGATGAAGATACAAAAATATCAGGCAAACACAATTAGGAATCTGCTACATCTCAGACATGGGGTAGAAGGAGAGGTGTGATGAAGCCCCTCCCACCCCCACCCCAAGGAACCATTCCCAGCCAGTGTCAGGACTGGTCTGTCAGACTTTCTAATTAGGCCCACGGAGAAGCCAAATACAGAACACAGTTGGTGGCTACTGGTGTCACAGCGCAACTGCACAGAGGCACCGGCATCTCACAGCATCACCATGTCTTAAATCCCCCGTATACTGACACATATAAATTATCTTTTTTCTCCATTATGATTTTATATACAGTCTTACAACTCCATGTGTATGTGTGTGTCTGGGTTATATGCATATATAGATCATATATATGTATATAAAACTTGTGAGTTTCTTTCAATTACCACATTGGTAGCATTTCAAAATATTTTTTATAAGAGAGGGAGTAATTCTACCTCTAATATGGTTGAAGACTATTACTCTAGTTTCAGAAAACAGATACCAGTCAAAGTACAGTCACTTTGCAATAAGGACAAAATTCCATCTGTCTTTCTGGATTTAATACAAGGACCCTTTGGCAAGAATTAAAGTTCTTACAGTAAAGTTCTGGTAGTAGTTTGCTCTCTTCCTTGAAAAGTGAGGTAAATGGTAGAAAACCAGAAAGTCTCCAACTCTTCTCAGTGATGAAACTCACACACGTGTGCAAGCATACACATGTGTATACACACACATGCACACACACACACCAATCAAATGTATGCCTCTTGGTAATAAACTCCCACACAGATGAGGTGAAGCAGAGAACATATTTTCAGTCTTGGGAATCACTGTGTCATGTCAAAAGAGATTAGAATCCGATGGAGAAGGGCACAGCGTGTCAATTGCAATTATACATATATCATTTCTGTATTGTGATCACCCATCTTTCCATCTCAACACTTGGACATGATTAATACTTTACATACTGTCCAAAAGGAGAATGTGACTTACCAGAAACCGTACTGAACATTTCAAATACAGATCATCCTGTGCCAAGAGAAAATCCTGCCCAGCTGTAGATTTCTCATTTGCAAAACATAAGAGCAATGAAATTCCATTACTTAGAGAAACTGGCTGTTCCCCAAACTCTTGGCAACAGAAGCTGTACTTATCTTTTTGAACAATAGTCTCAGAAAATATATTTGTTCTCAAAAAGCAACAGTAAGTAATGCATGCGCACTCTTAGGAAGGGACTCTTGCTCAAGCAAATTTCTGTTAGGGAAAATCCACTCCTTTGATCAGGAAAGTACATAAAGTGACTCTCATACATGAGGCAAAAAGATCTCCAAGTTTAAGGGCTCTTCTCAATGCCAAAGGGGATGTAAAAATATTAAGAGTCTGTAAGACAAGATCAAGTATTCTCTAGTATGTGACTGCACCGACCTCGCTCACAGCAATGAGCCTTGCATCTTAACTCTCCTAGCTCATTTTTTTTCTGGGAGATTTAACTGGGTCTTTTCCTGAGAATATATATTACCCTGAAGCATACAGCACTACACTCAGAATGCTTTCAGATGAGACTGGAAAATTCAGACTTTGTTCCCTGACTTCTTAATGTGCCTTTCTCTGAGAAGTATGTGGCCTTCTGCCAAGGGGTGACGTGAACTTCGCTTATGGATTGGCTCATGGTCAAGCTCCCACGCAGTCGAAAGTTTTGAAATGGGCCGTGAAAACACTCAGGAAATACAGACACTGCACAAATACATCCAGAACAACAAACACCCACTGGTCTCCATGCTATTTCTCTAGTTTCCTATTTAATGCATTATATTATGGTGACAGCCTGTGAGTGAATTTCCTATGGGATCCAGGATATCATCTTCGAGTCTCATATTCACTTATTCTCCAATAAAAGAGTGAACAAATTTCATCTATGGATATACCCATTATAAAAGAAACCAGAGGGGTTAAAAACATCAGCAAAAGAGGTAGCTCCGTATATCAAATTCAGCCACAGAAGCCCACACGAGGAGACAACAAATAATTCTCTTTCAGCAACTCAAAGCAGCTTCAACACTGAGCCACCTCACTGCAGCGGTGCTGTAGGGCAGGGTGGAGCAACCTACTTCCATATGGTACAGGCATCAAGCTTCTTTCTCTGCAGAGGTTTAAAACACTGAGCGAAGTAAAACCGAAAATATCAGTGATGATGTACAAGTGATTTCTACCACCAACCTTTATGCTGTATCTGGGTGGTCGAGCCAAACAAGCGAGAACAAGCAAATATAAGAGAACAGTGCACGTGTAGAAATAACCGTGTGCTCTGAGCTCTGAGGACATTAGAATGACTCCAAAGTTGTGCCCTGAAACCAACATGAATAGAGTCACAATTTGTATGACAGGGATTGCTCATCTGGTTCTAACTAACAACCAACCCTCTAATGGTTTTTGCACAAAGCTGTAACTGAAACATACAAAACAGACATGAATCTGCAAGAAAAGAACCACATCGTGAACATGCTACTCATAATTCAGCTTCCCTACATTTAACAAAAACTTAACAGCAAGCCAATCAACACTCAGTCTGGTTCCACATAACTGGCGAAGTGCACCTCCTACCCAATCATCCACCACTTGAGGTTTCCCTCCAGGCCAGACATTGTGCTACGAGTCAGATGAAGACAGGATGGCATTCGGCCTTTGAAAAGACACTGGTCAGCGTTCACATACCTCAATAATCCTGTCATGAATTTGCAGGCCTCCTTCCTTGGCTGCGGGCCCACTGTCGACTATTTTGGATACAAAGATTCCTTCACTGGATGATCCATCTTGGTTGTCCTTTGGGTTAAAAAAACACAGCATGAATGCTAGGTATGAAGTTGAGCATGAAAATAAAGCTTCCACTCTTAAAACAGTTACTGACCCTTGTATGTCAAAAGTTGCAATAGCATAAAAGTTGCTTGTTTCATCTAAGTTCTGGTTTAATCTAAAAGTAACACATACACATATTAAAACACTTTGAATCACAGAAAAGTCAGAAAATATTAAACTATAATACTCCTAGCCTATCGCCTTCTTGTGCTATACAGCATCTATTTGAGATTATGCATCGGCTCTAAAATACTTTATGCATTACCCCATGAAACATGTACCTTCCTTTTCCATGCACATAAATGAGGTTATACCAACCTTACTCTTACATCTTTGCCTCCACCTTTAATGCTACAAATATCGGTCATTTTCTATCATCAATCATACATTCACCCTTCTGTTTCCCTCTCCTTCTCCCTCCTCCCCTCCCTGCCTACTTTTTCTTTCCCTCCCTCTTAGCCTTCCATCTACTCCTTCCCTACTTCCTTTCTTGTACCATTGGTGGTGCTGGGATGGGACTGAGCCACATGCCCTGCCCCCATTCTACTTGTTGAAGTGGCTGAAAACTATGCTAGCATTTAGATAATAAGCACCACTGCCAGCTGTTGCTATTAGAAACAGTGGTGTGGTAACACTCCTACCTGATTTTGAAATATCTTTGCCTGTATATACCTTGGGCAAATCCCTAGCAACTGAAACTCCTAGGTCAAATATGTACAACTGATAAATGCTGCTGAATTGCCCTCCAGAGAGTTTGTACTGATAATTCCTTAAACAAAGTGTTCTCACACAATCTCACTGCCCACAGCATCATTAAGCTGGTCAATATCTAATAATCCGATCTTGAAAACAGGTATTTTGGCTTTGTTCTGATTTGTATCAGAAAAGCTCACATCCTTCCCACAAATCCTAATAGATTCTGATCTACAAACTCCTCCAGTCCCTTTAGATCTCTGAATTAAATCTCAGGACTAAGGTTTTCTGGGAAAGAAACTCACTACTAAACGCCTTCCTTTCTTAAAATCGAAAGGCTCCGACATGCTCATAAAACCCTCCCAACTTGTTCAAGAACTTCGTTCCAAACAGCACAGCACTGAATCCTTTCCAAATGTATGGATCAAATTTCTCATTAGCATGAATTTATAAATTAAATGGCAGGAACATATGCTGTTTCCAAACAAAATTACTCGAAAAGTAAGCAGAGGATGTTCCTTCCACAAAAACTTCAAAATCTGTAACATTATGGAAAACCTCCCCATAATGCCATAAGATCTATTTTAATACTTACTCTGCATAAATATATAAAATGTCAGAATCATAATATAACTATAAAAATATAGCATTTTCTTTTTGAAACAGCACCGCTAGCTCATATTCTGAACAGAGAAAAGGATGACTGAATTTAGTTCAGCTGACCTCTTCAAATTCACCAGCAATAACTAAGGTTGGGAAAACAGGATTGCCCTGGTCTCTCTGTTCCCTACTCCCTGCAATACACATGCACACACACACACACTGCCTCTCTCTACCTATCCCTTCCCTTTACCTTCATCTTCACCCTCTTTAATATGTGACACATCAATAAATGAAGATAACAACCTAAAAGCCCATGAAGTGTTTTTCCCAACATCTACCCCACGTGACAAAGATATATCTCCAACTGCTAGCAGGATCCCACTACCAGTCCCTCCAGAAAAGGTCAGTGTGGGCTGGGGATTTAGCTCAGTGGTTCCAACGTCTGCCTTGCAAGCGCAAAGTTGTGAGTTTATCTCAGGTAACCGCATACCATAATGCTGGGCATGGTGGCGCACACCTGTAACCCCAGCACTTGGCAGGCAGAGGCAGGAGGATTGCTGAGTCCAAGGCTAGCCTGGGCTACATAGTGAGTTCAAGGCCAGCCCGAATTACAAAGTGAGACCTTGTCTCATAAAAACCAAACCAAACAGAAAACAGAGAAGGGTCGGTGGTTCTGGGAATGCTGTGTTATATCAGCTGTTCCCCCACTATACCCCTGCCTAGCATCCCAGAGCTGTGTATGGGCCCAATGAGCATCATCTGTGACCAACTAAGGACCTCTGTGCTCCTTGCTACCCCCAGGAGCCTCACAGAGGCACTAGTCCAGAGCTACCTCGGATGCAACCTCAAATAGAAGCACAGAACAATATACCAGCTTCTATCTAACAAGAATATACAAGGCACCAGGTATGTTGTGCTGGACTCCTTGTGTATCATTTCATCTGCACAATAACCAACCAGCAACACACACAGGTAAAGAATTATCCAGGGTCACACAACTAAAAAGCATCACAGCTTGGTTTTGTACTGAGGCTATATCAATTCTCCTGTACTTTCTCTGTGTGTAATATTCTCTCCAATTGAGAAAAAGCTCAAAATATGTACATGCAATTTTCATAGTCTACATTTTAGGCTGCACAATATCCCAACAGAAGAACTTGAATGCTGTCATTACATCACCAAACATTTATGAGTGAACTTGAGTTCTCTATGGTTGATTTCAATAGATCAAATGAAAAGAAATCTGTGTTTCCTTTGATTTCACCACTTTACATTTCTTGGATACAGATAAGGAATGTAAGGAGATAAGGGAGATAAGGAATAGGATTTTGGCTTCGGTTTGTTTTACAAAATACTACACTGTACATAAGTAATTATGCCAAAAGAATAGAAAAGTCAAGCAAAATCAGAGAGGAACAAGTGAAGTCAAACACTAGAATTTAGGTTAAATTAAAACAATGATTAAAAAAACACAAAAAGCATAAAATCAAAGACCACCAGGTCAGGCTCATTCTTGACAGCTAGATTTTTCTTTTAGAAGCCATCTCTTTATTCTTTGTTTGGCTCCTCTCCTAACACATTCTAAGTTAGAGCTATCTATCAAGGTGGACTAACATGACACTTGGTTTATTTTGTTTTGCTGGGTTCAGTAAAAGAAAAATGAAAGGGCTTGTTTTCGTCCCAGGGGTACCTGGAAATAAAGTATTCTTGCCAAAGGTTTAAGTGAAAAAAGTTTGATACACCAAACTGGCTGCTGCTTCAAGGCTATGCGAACTAATGAAGGATGTGATTCTGCCAAGAGCATTACACACAGCAGCACACAATGACTAACCTTAAATCAGAGCCCCCGGGTGGGGCCATTTCACAAGCCAACCAAGCATCTGACAGGAACTCCCTGGGAAACACACACATCATTTGAACTACTCTTTGCTTCCAGGACTAACATGGCATTTATGCTGCTGCTCATCTTAGTTTTGTAGCATGTACTCAATAACCTGCCAGGTTTTCCCCTGCAATAATTTAGAGTACATGTAGATTTTAATATGCTATCTCTGCTAATGAACACTTTCTTTAAAAGGAAAAAATATAGAATGGCAAATATATTCATGTAGGATTAAATTTTCCTCTGGGGGAGATCCAAGGAGTTCTTGCTGAAAGACTGCATAAACTGAGAACACTTAAAAAGCTACCAAATCAGATCTGGCTTATACTCGAATCACATTTTTAAGGAAAAAAGAAAAGAGCTTGAAAAATCCTCTTGGATAAGCATAAGGAAGTTAGGTATTCCCAGTGAGGCTGGGTGGGTCACTTCATTCCGGGTGAAGTGTAGAAACTAACCACCCTCCTCCTTGGCACTAACATAATAGATTTCTTAGCAATCCCCAACCACAGACACACCTCTCCATCCCAGAGTTCTGCAAACTCAAGGCTTTGATGTGGTTAAACTGGAAGAAGACACCAGGTCTTCCTAGTGCATGGCTCTTCTGGCTGCAGAAACTTCTAAGACATCTAAGAAGTGAACTGAATTTTAGTTTACCAAAGCTGTTTCTGATAACAATGGGTGAATAGAATATGAAAAATAATTACAAAGATAAGTCAAAGACACCTGTGCTCAATGGCAGATAATGCTTTTTTCTAAGTGGGAGGGCATTTGGTGACATTTTGTTGTTTCATTGGTCAAATACTTGGCTACTGAGGTCCAGACTGCTCTCTAAACACCCCTCCCAAGGCTAGGGAATCCCAGCCCCTGGCTTCCAGACAAGATCAGAACAGCACCATGACATGCAGCCAGGGATCTTAACTGACTGGTAATGGGTAAAAATAAAACTATGCCAACCTCACATGATCTCACAGCTTCTTAGGGATTCCACAGAGATAACGAAAGAAACACAAATATGTGAGTGCATTCCTTGGGCTGAGCACAGTAGAAATAATAGCTGCCCCCACTTATCTATGCATTTATACATTAATGCTGCAATTTAAAGTGGTATAGATGACAGATGACATTCATCATTTTAATGACCACATATCACATAACTAAGCTATCATTTCTTATAATAAAACTTTTGTTTTTCTCTTTTTGAAACAGAAACGTTTTGGCTAAAAATTAAGCATATTTATAAACCTCTTCATAGCTGGGCACAACAGTACACGCATGTAATCCCAACACATTGGGTTCTCAAGAAGGGGCATCACAAGTTCAAGTTCCCCCTGGACTTAGTGAGATACTATCTTAAAAATAAAAATGTTAAAATGGCTGATATGCAGCTCAGTGCGAAGGGTTTAATCTTTAATACCACAAAATTGATCAATCAATTCAGCAGCCAATCTCTTTGCGTTACTCTCTTTGACTGAAGCCATGTTTTGGTCATTCGTTATTCTAGTTATTCAAATGCTGGACCTCATAACTAGCCAGGCCTTTTATGACTAAATCCCTGTTTTCTCTTCCCAGCCTCTTTCTGACCACTTCCCTGCCCACCCCCTGACTCAAATCACTCTCTACTGCTTGTAGGCCCAACTCCCAACTCTGTCCCTGCTCCAAGTCTTGTAAGAACTGCCAAATCCCCCAACCTGGGGCTTCTCCACTATTCTGAAACTCAATGTCTTCAAAACCAGGTATGTGTGGCACAATGCACTAGTGTGATTGAAGGGACATGTTCAAAATTGCTTTCATAGTAACATTTTAATTTGGTTGTTTCAAATTCTCCTTCACATGTTAACTCTTAGAAAACACCAAGATATTAGCTCAACGGTTAATACATACCTAAATATCCCCATTTGTTTACAGTAGAGTGCTCAACTATACACACACACATGCACCACACACACACACACACTCACACACACACACACAGAGTTTGACCCAGCAAACTACTCCCACTCATCTTTACCAGCTGAGCTCCAATGGCCCCTCTTTAGGATGCCTCCTCCTGTTCCAGTGTAAATGTGTCCTCAAGGCATCTCTAGCTGGATCTGGGCAGAGGAGGGTAGTGCCATCCTCTCCTGCCTCACTGGACACGTGCCCATCCTACTCCATCTAGACATGAGGTCCATGAGGACAGGGCACACTCATCCCCCATCTGGTGGGGTGGTCTTCGCTCATCCTGTATAATTCTCCTCAGCCTGTCCCCCTGCCTTTGGTGATCGTCACCTTAACTGATGATGCCCTTGGCTTCTTGCAACTTTCTCTATACCATCTCCATTTCATTCTTTCATTGCATTTCACCCAACCTATAGATTTCACATTGATTTATTTTTTGCCCAGTGTTCCCACTAGGACATACACTCTCAACTGCAGTGACACCACCTCCCTGATCTACACCAGATCCCCACCAACCCTATCAAACAACCCATATTTGATACTTATGTCCTGAAGAAACAAATCTTAAGGTAAGAAATGAACAAATGATCAGGGAAAGAACAGAGCAGGGAGTCCACACTCAGATAATCCCTCTTGAAAGGCAAGGGCATGAAACAAATACCCTTGGTAGTTCCCAGAACCCCTTCTGCAGACATTCTCTTTCGAGCTCAAGTGACAGATGTGAAGTTGGCCTCTTCTTTCTCAGGAGGGTTTGATAATGAATGGGGTGGCCAAAGAGCAACAGTGGGAGGGACAAGTGATGCGAAGCAATGTCTCAGTATAGCACTGTCCCTGACTAATGAACAGTTGACAGAGCAGAACTAAAGGTCTGACTTCTACTCGGAAGCGTGCACTCCCGCTCAGTTCAGGAGAATAATTTGTGCTCAGTTCCATCTACACATGTCCCACAAAAATGTATCCAGCCCAATGGCCATACAATCAAAAATGCACCCTAAGAGCTAAATTCTTTACATGTGCTCTTGTAAAACCAGGACACTGTTTCTGAGAGAATAACAAAAGAAAAATCCCCGAGTGAAGATGTTAGGCAAACAGTGCTCTCTAATTGCAGAGCATGACAAGTCAGCAAGGACTCCACGCTCACCCTTCAAAACTTAACCTCTCTTCCTGCTACCCAAAGGAAAGGAAAAACACATTTTAGCAATTAACATACCACACACGGCCGGCCACCAATAATATTGAATCCCAGAGAGCCAGAATCACGATGCAGGACAAGGGTCAGGCTTTTGGTTTCTTCACCCTGCAGGGAACAAATGGGTTCAAATGTTTATTTACAAATAGGGAAGCAGTGATACTCATTATCTTTCTCTGTAAGTGGACTTGGGACCACAGAGCTAATCAGTTCATAAATCTTCTATCTCTTGGGAAGCTTAACTAAGGAAAACTTTGGAACCCAAACTCAAATTCCATCCTGTCTTCAGAAGGCTGCGAACGTGTCTAGCCCTGGAATGACCACATAAGAATGTCTGGAGGGGCCCAGACACGCCTCACGAGCATTTTCTATCAGTGACTCCCTGGCGTGCGAAGCAGCTTTCTTTTGACTGGCCCATCGAATGCGGGCTGTCTAGACGGCAACTTTCTGTTTGTTTCACAACCATTCTCAACGGCTGCATTCATGCCATGTCACGTAAGGTTCAAATGGCAATCCTCTCGGAAGTCTGGGGCATCAGAGCCCATCAATAGTTATCTCTGTTTGGGGGACTTTGAGAGAAACAGTGCAAAATAGGTCAGACGCACGCATGCAGGCAAAGCAGAAAATCCTGAGTGGTACTGGAAAGGGGGAAGGGCATGTTCACAAAGTCGTTACTGTCTGGTCCATGTGAAATGCACAGCTGTTTAACACAAAACACTGTTGAAGGCTGGTCAGCATGAAAACCTTTGAACAAACAGAAGTCACCCAAGCGCGTCACACAGGCATGATGTTCAACGGGCCAAAGGGATAGAGATGCCGGGGCATCTCAACCAACACTCTCAAGTTAACTGACAGGAATAAAAATAGATTTAACTGTATGTACACACTGTCACTTAACATCCTTTGACATAAGCATTAAACTAATACACCTTCGAGATGTTTCTAATTATATGCATGAGACACAAACCTTCATGTGTATTGAGTATAAACTTAACATTTGTTTCACTTATGGTTTCCATTAAAACACGGTATTATTTAAAATATGAAATAGGTCATAATAAGCTTGTTTTAATAACACTAGAAGCTTATTACAAAAGAGATTTTTATTCTGTTATTTATTGCTTCCTAATCAAAATTTTGTTTTTCACCTTTTTGAAGGAAATAAATGGGAACATCTGAATGGTAGGACGGAAACAATCTGAAACCAAACACACTGGCAAAGGAAATAACTTACGACCAGTAGCATCCCACAGGTTTTAGGGAACGCTGCTTTATTTACAGCGACATCATCAGTGTGTGGTTCTGTTTCCACATGTGGCCAGGAGAACTGTGCCCAACAAAGTTCCCACCAGTGCACAAATTATTAGAAACTATAGGAACTCACTGTATAGAATTATCTCCACATTTAACGTTCTTAGTAACCAAAGCTTGATATGACTCATTAGCATATAACCAAATTAAAAACTTCTTGAGCTAAACATTACTGACACAGTCCTCTAAAATAAAAATGACAATATATTATTAGAAAAAGACATTCAATTTCTAATGAACTAGGTGTCCTATAAGAACAACACAACATCTCTTCTGAAGGGATCACTGGATAAACAAAACACAGAATTTTGGTACATTATAAAAAGGAAGCCAGTTCCCATCAAGCTACTGTACCTAACAAAACTCAGCAAAGCCTCTTTAGTGGAAACTCTTCTATGAATTTCTTAAAGAAATGTCCAGTCAACAGCACCTCCACTCAAAGTATCTACAAATGCAACATTCTTCATAACTAGCCTGATCAGTTACAAAGGCAATGATTTTCAATGCTGTTTCAGAATAAAAATTTGGAATTATCATCATTTTGAGACCTAACAGAAGGACTCTCAAAGTGAAACAGTTAACTGTACCTGTCTGTTTTGGGCACTGAAAAACTAAGTCCATTTCTTGCCTTGCTATCTTATAAGGGTGAAAAAGTTAGGGATACATTAGAACTGGAACAAGTTATCTTAAATATCTTACATGTCTGGCTTTCATAACTAATCGGTGGTAGAAACTGTACAGTAACATACTAATTGAAGGCAGATGGCTTTAGTTTGACAACTTCAAATGATTTACAAAGAAGTATGCACAATCAAATGATCACAAAGATTAGTTTTAAAAAGACTGTGTGATAACAACTTAAAAATGGCAAGGAAGGAAGGGGGAAGGAGGAAGGGAAGGAAGGGAGGAAGGGAAGGAGGGAGGAAGTAGAGACTGAGAAAATCTTATTATGTGCATTATCAGTGGTCAGCATTTACTATTGCTTACTGTGCTCCAGATACTATAGCAAACACTTCAGTTATTTAATCCAACTAATCTTATCAACAGACATACTGCCATCCTTTTGGTACATGTGAAAGACTGAGCAGAAGTGATTCAGAAAATTTTCCCACATCACAGAGCCAGTAAAATGTTGAGCTGGTATTTATCTCCACACCCTTCAATTCTAGGCCTTAATTACTCTTCAACACCACTCTCTTTTCACTGTAGACCACAGAAGATAATTCTGCGTACATTAGCAACATCTTCGCTCTTATCTCAGATGGTTCCATTGTTGTCGTTCCAGAAAAAACTCATTGGCGAGGTCTTACCCAGAAGACCAGAGTCAAAGCAAAATTCCACTGGGAACTGGTTTACGGGGGTTTGGGTGATACTAGGATCAAATTCAGGCATTCACTATCACAGATCTGTATCTTCAGCCCCTTTTTGTTTTTGTTAATTTGGACACAAGGTCTCGGTAAAAGGGCCTGTGTGGAATTTGAACTCTCAATGCTGCCGCCTCAGCTTCCTACATGGCTGGGATTAAAGGCATACACCACTGAGCCTGGCTCCACGAGTTATGAAACTCTTCATATCCAAAAGACACCCAAAGACATCAAATCTTGCCCTGGCCTCAAGAATCTCTCTGGAGGGACAAATGAGACAATGCTTTAAACACACCATCCCTCAGCTAAATAGAAGTTCCCGAGAACATTTTGAAACAACCAAGTTGACCTATGCTTGCGAGCCAGATGTAACTGCTGGGAAGAAAGAAGAAGCACCTTGACCCTGTGTGCTGTGCAGGGAGGTTAAATACCCAGCTTGAGGTTACAGAGCTTATTTTAGAACTCATTAATAACAGCAAATGGATGTGAAGCAGACCCTCAGATGCTGGGAGGGAGAGAGTAAGAGAAAAGTTCAGTCTGGGATTAAGTCTTTTCATATTTCCACCTAATTTCCAACAGTCATTTTCTCTCTCTCCCTCTCCCTCTCCCTCTCCCTCTCCCCCTCTTTCCATCTCTCCCTGCCTCCCTCCTTCCCTCCTTCCTTCTTTCCTTCCTGGCCAGCCTCGAACTCACAGCAATCCACTTACCTGCACCTCCTGAGTGCTGGAATTACAGGCACAAGCCACCAAGCCCGGCATCGTGATATGTGGTGCCAGGGATCAAACTCAGGACCTTGTGCTTGCCAGGCAGGCACTGGAACCACTGGAACTATTTCCAGCCCCCCAAAGGTCATACATATTTTTTACTTCCACCGTGAGCTTGACTGTGATATTTTCCTTTCACTCTCTTCCTCACAATAACCTTAACTATTTCAATCTTTTCAAAAGAAACATGAATGGAGATTTTAAGAACTAGACTTCATATGACACATTTAGTACATTTACCTTGTTCTTGGGCTCACAGTGCATGAGGATAGAGGGTATTAAAAATGATTCTCACTCATTTATGTATGCCACTAACTGAAGAGATGTGTAAGTGCAGGTGGGGCAGGGGTGCTTACATGCTGTGTTAAGAGCGCCAGGGCAGTTAAGCTTAATTGTCAACCTGATTGCTTGGCAGCTGCCTAGAGGTGACTAGAGCACACTTCTGAGCTGCCTGGGTGAGTCATGGAAGCACGACCTTGCGGACTAGCTCTGTGTCTTCGGCACTGTTCCTCTGCCCTGCTTTCCAGCCACCACAAACTAAGCATCTTCGTTCTGCCATAAGGTTCCAGCTTTGAAGCCAACCAGTCACAGACAGATTCCCCTGAAACTGGAGTCAAATGAAACCTTTCCTCCCTTAAGTTCTAGATGTTGGGACTCCTTCCCAACAATAGGAAAGCTGACCAATACAAGTGGTATTTGTCATTTTTACTGGTGACTTGTAAAGGAAAATGTAACCACAACTGTTGTGCCTGGGTAGTTTATTATACTACATGCTTTGGGATTTTCTCCATAAAACAGAGAGAGGAAAGGGCCCTACTTCATGTGAACAACAGAATAGCTGACCCATCTGTCTTTTGATACAGGCATTAAGTCAAAGCTCTATACCTGGAGAATCTGAGGCTCATGGAAGACCATGTGCTTGCTCAGGATCACACACAGTGGCACAGTGGGAGGACTGGAACTGAATCCCACTTCCAGGTGACTCTAACGTTCATGCTCTTTGTACAAGGATGGTAAATATTTGCACCCTATTCTTAAACCCACTGCTTCAAAAGAATGAGTCTGGCATGAGAATTAGACAATAAAATAGCTTTGTAATTAGAGTTTAAACAAGTATATTGGATTATACAATAATCACTGCAAAGATTAAAAGTGTCTGTTACAGTCTGAAGAGTATCCTGAGAGTATTATGCTCCTGCCAGCAATAGCAGGATGGTTAGGATTCTGGACTTCAGAGTCAAGACAGGAGACGAGCTTCTTCATCCACAGAAAGAAGTAACGGTCAGGTCATGAGGTTTCCATGAACTGTGGCTGTGACACATAATACCTAAGTGTGCATAATGGACTCTGTACACCGCCCAATAGTAAGTGCTCAAAACACAACCAGGCCCAGGGCTGAGATGGACATGGCTTGGCATCCAGCCCTGAGGAACTTTTATCACATCAATCACTCTTTTGTAAAGTCCAAGCAATGTAGACTGCCTGATCCTGCACAAACTTAGTCATACTAAAGCAAGCTTGGCAGAGCTGGGACCTCGAGTGAAGTAAATATGGAATGCTCTGAGGTGTGATAGAAAAACATCATAAATATTTAAAATTTTTAAAATGCATTACAATAGCACATTCCCATTAATTCCCCTCAAAATACTTCTCTCACTTTGAACATGTGCATCCCACTGGTCTCGCCTCCTTCTAACGCAGTTCTGAAGTCCTCTTCATGGAGTGTCTTTAGTTGCACTGCTGTGGCTGCCTCAATGTCCTGAACGAATTCAAAATCTTTCAGTTATTTTGACTTTGGGGAGGAGCCAAAAATCACAGGGCACCAGATCTGGTGAATAAGGTAATTGAGGCAACACTGTGATTCCCTTGTGGATCTGCCTTCCCACTGGATGGCACTGGCAGCAGCATTTACTGTAGTTCTGATCACACCTTGTAAAGACACTCACAAAAGCAGACTTCCAGAACTGCTTCAGGAAATGGAAAGAACAATGGAATAGCCACTCAAAATGAAGAGTATTTTGAGAGGTATTCATGGCAATGTGTCTTTTACTATAGTATTTTTTGAACTGGAAAAAAAAACATGTATTTGGATCACATTTTATATATATTACACCTGTGGCATGTGCTAAGGACTGCTGGAATAGTACCTGACAGGTGGTTTACATTCCGGAGGTCATAGGATGTAGGCAGGAGAAGAAATACAATAGGAGTGGCCCAGGCTGGACACCAAGCAGAACAGAAAGTAAGAGAAACAGATGATGCTGACTTAGAGGCCTGTGGCCAAGAGAAGAGGAAACTGGGCACATGGCACACCGGGCCTACCAGGAGCTGGCCCTGGGAGCAAAGCAGATGAGAAACATGTTGGCTCATAACAAGACAGAGAAACACCAAGTTCAACAAACTGTGCCCTTGGAAATGAACTGTGAGGGCAGAAGAGAGCTGTAGAGTCTGGGAGCACAGCATTCTTGGACACTGCTTGACACGGTAAACCTCTCTGCGTTCTACTAGATGAATCATTCTCGAGGGCCTGGGTAGAAAAGGTGAACAAGACAGCAAAAGTAGTAGCCAAATAAGAGAAGTGAGGAGACTCTTCTTTGAAGCTCCTGAGAGACATTTTACTTCCCAGATGGCACGTATCTCTTCCCTTGTAGCCAGGGCCCAGGAAATGGAGGAACTGTCACCTAGCACTTGGGTGGGAGGTGGAGAAGGAAGACAAGTCACTGTACGGTATCCGGTCACATCACGCATTGCCTTTTGGCAGGTGGGCAGGGAGCCCTAAAAGACCTTCAAGGCCCCACCTCTTACCCCAGAAACCACTTTAAAGGGGCAGTGCAGGTCTTCTGGGCTTAGAAAGTGCAGAAAGAAAAGCAGCTCTGGATATCAAGACCTAAACAATGATCTAAACTGCCCAAAGCCAGCAAATCACAACTGGAAATGGATGCTCAGTTGTCAGAAACATGCAGCTAATTTTGCTTAAAATTAGCTTTGCTCTCCTATGTGAACAGGAAAGGTAACTCTTGGATTGCTATTAAAATACCTGAACCATTATCTGCTCAGTTTTCAACTCACATTCGAATAGTTTAAGAATATGTGGTAAGGTTGGGGGACAAATTCACAGTAAAAAAACAAAACAAAGCAAAATACTGAATGTACAATCATGACCAGGATAACATTTCATACACCTTTTCCCTCAAGGATGGTCTCATAAAATGGTATCTGTTACTGAGTGTCATCATGGTTGTGTAAATGTAAGTACACTTTCTGGCACTTGTACTATGACAGACTTACCTAACAACACTTTTCTTGGAACACATCCCTTTTGTTGAGGGCTGCATGGTTGTCTTTATCAAAAAGACAACTTATGTGGGACACTTTCAATTCTTAAGCATCCAAGAATGTAAACCACATTTGACAGGCAAAGATGCTTTTCATTTCAGCATTACTCTGTCACTATTCTCCCCCAAACAATCTGGTTGCAGAAGCTGGGCTGGGTGCCATCTCCTCATCAGTGTGGCCGCCCCTGGGTTCACCCATGCCACCCTCAGTGAGAGTTCCCGCGAAAACTCTCTTTTGCCAGTGACAGGAGTTTCCCAGCCCTTGATGTCACAGGTGCCTGGATAGAATTGGCTATGCTGGAAAACTGCCCATTGGGCTTGGCAGGGAACTTACTGACCACTAGTCTGTGTCTGTGGTGACAAGACACCTCTCAGCCTTAGATTATGCAAAGCTCCCCGAGACTTGCACAGCTGGGAAACAGCTCTGTCTGTTGACTGGGGACATGAAAGAACTGTAGATTTGGCTGTCTCCAGGCAAAAATGCACAGAGGTGGGGGTGGGGCAGGGGGGGCAAGAGGCAGAGCAGGCTGCCAGGAATCCTGCACTGAAGAGCTAGGGTTGTCTTCACTCCCTACACTCAATGCTTTTGTCCCCTTTGTAGTTCAAACTTTGCACTTTTTAATGAAGCAGTGCAGACTCAGGCCTCCCTGTAATTCTAACTTGAATTCTAAAGAAGTATTCTTGGAGGAAGAGCAGAAGAGGAAACTGTTTGAGCCTAAGACTAGAGATGTTGATGAGGATGTCCTACAAAATAAGTTGAAACTGGGTGCAATCTGTGTATTAGCGGGATATGTCTGTCACCAATACGTGTGCAGGCAATGCCAAGAAACAAAGGACATGAAGAAGTAAAAGGAACAAAGAACTTGCTTTTCTGGAGTCACAATATCTGTAGAATAGTATACACAGATCTATAAGCCAAATGAGGTATTTTTGGAAAATATTAGAGACAAAGAATTGTCATTATTTCAATAGTTTTTAAAATGTATTTTTACATTTTTAAGACTACATATACATTTAAAAATGTATATTTAAATATCCTTAAAAATCCCTGAATGTCAAATTTGCTATTTCTTTGAGATCGATTTCAAATTTCTGTCTTTGTCACTGACTCATTGGTTTTCAGGTAAATAAGCACAAAAACCCCTCATGTAAATAGCCAAATACAACGCAACCCCCCATTATAAGCTTTATTAAGGTGCTTATGAATCTTTGTACATCCATTGGGTCAACTAAGGAGTGTGCTATGGTGTCCCTGCCAAATCCCTGTGTTCATATCCTAACCCTCAACAGCTGATGCCTTTGTGATCTGACTAGGAATTAGTGGTCTTGCAAGAGAGGACCAAGAGAGACTCCTTATCCCTCTCACTATGTGAAGTCAGTAAGAAGATGAACATGTGTGAACCAGAAAGTGTGGCCTCCTGAGGCCTGACTGTTCCAGTATCATGATCCTGGGCATCCCAGCCTCCATAAATAAATCTAGTGTATTCAAGCTGCCCAGCACATGGTATTTCTGTTACAAACAAAAACATAAAGCATGTTGGGGTTTTGTTTCCCAGGACATGGGTTAGGGTATTTGGGATTTTTGAAATTTAAACATCCCATTACCCAACTTGAAACCTTTTCTTCTCCAAATTACAGAGGCTACTTGACTATAAAATTAAATTTTTGCTTAGAGGAAGGTAGAAACTTTGCCTGGCCAACTCCTCTTTAACTTTGTTAATGTGAATGGGACAAACAAATACACACAAATGTGCTTTCAATTTCTCTTTTCCATCTTAGGCCAGAGCTGGTGGTAAAACTGACTTGAACCTTTCATCTTTCACCACTGAAAAAGTGTCAGAGGGCAGATATGTGGAGAATGAGTCACCAAGTGACATTATGAAGCTCACAGTGAAAATATGGATCTTTGAGTAAAAGTCCTTCCTTTTTTGTTGTAACACTCAGTTCAAATTTCTAAGTTTTCTTCTACAACTAATTTTAAAAAAAGTGATGAAAACCTACAGGTGCCTGGAACTTAGCAGATGGTTTAATATATCCTTGATCAATCTTACTGTGGCCTTGAGGTACATACACCTCCTCCTAGGAATGACCCTGTAAGCAGCATATTACCATCCCACTTCACAGCTGAAGCAATAAAGGCTTTAGTGGGGGTTTGACAGCCCTTCCAGAGTCCTTTCACAATAAGGTAGGAGATATGAATGCCTGTACCAATGATTCTAGCCACACCCACCCCCCCCACATACACATGAACACACACGCATTTGCGCTGTGGCCCTGACCCACACAGCCTCATGAAACTTCATCCACACGCAGCAAGGACAAGGGACACCTGAAAGCAGCTGTTAGCAAAATTCCGAGGTGACCTCTGTGCCCAGGATGCATCTCTGCACGCATATCCCCCTTCCTGGGAGTTGCTGGAGGGCCTGCTCACGGGAAAGCTACGTGGTGTCTGCCCTTTCACTTCCTCATAATTATCCATAGGGAGCAAGCGAGAAAGCTGGCCATGCAGTCCATCTGTTAGTTATTTTCTTTACAAGAGTAATCATTATGTTCCACCACTTCCCTTTCTTATTGGAACTGGCTTATTAGGACACCGTTCCTCAGGGGGAGACAGCGGCTACCTCACAGCTAAAAAGCCAGGATGAGCAAAGAACAGAAGAGCTGTGCTGTTAAAGGCACCAGGTGGGTATCTTCTTAGTGCTGGGGGTTAGAGCTACTAAGTGTTACCTTTGTGCCTAGTGGTGACAACCACAGTGCCTGACATTTTAGACAGAAGTATGTGAGGAGCTTGGCAGCCAAAGTTCATTTGGAAGGACTTCATTCAATTTTTGCCATGCACCACTCTTAAATGAACTAGGGGAAAAATTAAAAACATAGGCATTATTCCATCTGGGACATCATGTCTTTATCCCTTATGAAGGCTGAATCTCGTTTATGGGCAGGATCTGTTTTGTCTTCATGCTCCATGTGCTCTACACTGGACTGGCAGTTGTGGCACGGGATAAACACATTTTATCATCATGGACTGGAGGCCAACAAAGTAAAATCAGCCAGGGGAACATGCCAGGCATGTTACTTAACCTGAGCTTCTGTACATCCATCTAGAACATGAAGAAAATGGGTCACAGGTAGAGTATCTACTTCCCAGTGTCTGTCTGAGGATGAAATAACATCCACACTTCCAATCTACATGATGCTTCACATCTATAGCACGTCTTTTTGGAAGCCTGCATAATATTTCAACAGGAGTTTAAAAAATGCTTTTCATAATTAGTAGCAGTTACAAGCCCGGAGTTAGGTAACATGGGGTTCATACCCTAATGATACACTTAGAAATTTAACTTCTGCCCTTAACCAAGCTGTTTTATGATGTTTTATTTAAAAAAGAAAGAAAGAAAGAAAGAAGAAAGAAAGAAAGAAAGAAAGAAAGAAAGAAAGAAAGAAAGAAAGAAAGAAAGAAAGAAAGAAAAGTAAGAGAGTGAGGAAGGGTGGGAAGGCAGGAAAAAGTAGTCTACCTAAGAATATAGAGAAGGCTAATATAGAAGATACAATAAATAAACAAGATAATAAAGAAGACACATGTATATGCACAGAGCACCTGAAGTGTATTGGAGCCAATGGAACTCATTACCTCTTTTCTTTCCTTT
The DNA here is from genome assembly GCA_004025085.1 of Thryonomys swinderianus. NCBI lineage: Eukaryota > Metazoa > Chordata > Mammalia > Rodentia > Thryonomyidae > Thryonomys > Thryonomys swinderianus. The sequence continues at coordinate 2,125 of PVIC010007333.1, read as the reverse complement.
AAAGCTCCTAGGTCTACAGTCTAATGCATAATCACTTTATAAATAGATTACTATTCACCAAATATTTTTACCGAGAGGCAAACTTCACTTTGAAAACAGAAATAATGACTTACAGATAAATCTCAAAGAAATTCCCTATTTGAATCATCTGCTTGTGCTCAGTTAGCTTAGTGTAGCTGGGTAACATCCACTCACAGTCCTAATTTTCTTTATAAATCACTGATATGGAATAGAAGTGACAACCTGCAATTCTTGCCATTTAACTAGGCTGTTTTGCTAGTTACAGTATGGAGTGGCTATTTGCTCAAGCTTGTCAGAAACATACATGGATGGTAAATGCTCTGACAGATACATTTCAAAGCCTTCTAACATCTGGAACACCTTTGGATACAATTGTCTATTAAATTCACTTATCTCTAGTTCTAAAATGGACAAAATAGTTTCTTGGATTTGGGGCTTTATTCCACTTGATCTGGGTGGATCTAATGGAAGAAAAATGATGCCTCTCAAAAACCTGGAAACAATTTTGTTGGTGGGGGAGGTGTCAAAGAGAAACTCATTCTTTTTATACACAAGCAACCTGAAAAGTTCTGGTGGCTGACAAGACAGCTCTTTCAATCTTGAATTCATCCCCAGAACAGGTATCGAGAGCTTACAGTGCACATGGCAACAAATCTGGGGCAGGGGCCACAGTCCTGAAAAGACAGGCTCTTCCAGGTATTCGGTTAGGGCTGAGATGCGCCCATGGAGGGATAGGGGCTACTCCACCAGAGGGAGAGGATCTTCAGGCACCACTGTCTGTGAAATCAGAGAAACAGGACTTCCGGGTATGTTGGAGCTGATATGCAAAGGAGAGAGAACAAAAAGTCATCTATTGAGGATCAAACCCTAAGTTCCAAAAGGGCTAGGGGCAGGAAGGGTGGAAGATATGCAGCTTACATGAAAAGGCTATGCAAAGGCCCAGAGGTACAAGAAGGCTTTGGGACACATTCCTGGAGCCCTCAGAGACCAGTGAAGTGGGAGAACTGAACAAAGGGGAGAAGGGCAGAGGTCAGCAGGATGCAAAGCACACTAGACCTTAAGGTCACCCATGAGAAACAGGAAGGTAGAGAATGTTTTACCAAGGCAGTCTGAGAATCAGATTTGTACTGCTAAGACATGAGGTTACACGAGGTAAAGAATGAATTAGAGGGGAGCAGAAAGATAGGTAGAAGGAGCAGTCATTGTCCTGGCGAGACATGAAGGTAGCTGAGACAAAAGCCAACTTGGATCCCTAATGTACATTAGAAAAACCATCATTTTTGACTGTCACAATTTGAGAAGTGCTACTCTTCAAAGTGTGCAATTGCTACACATCCTACAATACACACAACCATCTCCCTCTGCAACACCTACCAATAATCACACACGTAAGAATTACTCATTCCAAATTTTTAACTTTGTTAAGGCTGAGGAATCCTGGCTTATACTAGTGTGATCATTTGAAGGAGATGAAAAGTAGTGAATAGATTCATGACACATTTAGGAGTTAAAATTTACTGGATGCCACAACAGACTGATGTGGAAGTCTAAGAATAGATGGTATGAATCTAAAGTTTCTCGGTAACTCCCAAGAAGGTTTTTAAGGTTTCCCTTAAAACGCAAAGGAAATTTCTGTTCTGAAATGCTTTTTGCTCTTAGAACCAGATTGGTAAATGAGGGTGGGAAACTGAGGCTGGAAGTAAAACTCTCCTACATACTCAAGTGTGGTATTGCCAGGTCTGTAGCAGCCTAGGTGTGGCCTCAGGCAGGATATAATTACCTTTATAGATAATGATCAACTATAATTTAACTGCTACCGATTGGATTTCAAGATATTATCGTGGTCTTCAAATGTTTTGAAAGGGTGCTTAGAAAAATAATCAAAGTACTGAGGAGGTGGCCTATGCTAGACTGGTTGCCTACTATGTAGAAGATCCTTGGTCTATCAATGCCAGCACAGATAGTAAAGATCAATGCAGCCTTAGTCTATGTCTATACTTGAACTCTTAACTCAGAAGCCTGCCTCAGTGGGGACCAGAACCTTCCTGGGTTGAGATGAGAGAGAGAGAGAGAGAGAGAGAGAGAGAGGGAGGGAGGGAGGGAG
>PVIC010007332.1:0-51293 GCA_004025085.1 Thryonomys swinderianus | reverse complement strand
AAAAAAAAAAAAAAAAAAAAAAAAAAAAAAAAAAAAAAGAAATGAGAAATCCATTACTTTAAGGAAAAGACTCTTCGAAGACATACAATGCATTCATGGGCCATCTTCTGAATGCCCTAGGGTCGCTGTCCTTCCTGTTTCACGATAATTTTTTTTTTTTTTTGAGACAGGGTCTCACTTTCTAGTTCAGGCTGGCCCTGAGCTCACTATGTAGCCCAGGCAAGCCTCGAACTCAGCAATCATCCTGTCTCTGCCTCCCGAGTGCTGGGATTACAGGAGTGAGCCACCATGCCGGGCTCACATTAATATTTTATCCATTTGCTACAGTATCATGAGTAAATATTTGCTCAAGAAAAGGTTTTATTTTGCTCTTTCTCCTCTCTTCCTCTCACATATATGTACAGATCTCTGCACACAATTGGTGTATGTCACTATTTTTTAGAGTGTATCAGTAGGCCTCCCACCAGAACTAAATGAGTTCAAATTTACTAAAAACAATTCAAACATCAGCATTCTCAGATAGCAGACTCAACTGTGACTTACAGGATGCTACCTGAGGGTTAAAGATAAATTTCCAACTTCCCTGACATCGGCGAGTCCATCATTCCGAGAAAACAGCTTCATTCATACATCTCTGAAAGGTTTGTCCTTTTGTCATAGAGCTTTCTCTCTTGTTAGAGTAAGCCCGCGCTCTCGAGCTACCGCCCCAGTGGTTTTTCTTATTCTTTCTGAGAGCAGATGTGGGCTGTGACGGGCACACGCTCCGGGCTGCCTGGGCTCAGGGGAGCGGGAACGTTGAGTTCCCTGTCTCGGGGGCTCTCCTGAGCCCGAGTACTGGAATGGGAGACTGCCGCCAATGGTAACCCCTCGGGCAACAGAATTTTAGCTAGTGCCGGTATTCTAATCCTGTGACCAGAAAGCAGGTATTTATGGATACCTTTGAAAATGTGACATTGTGTCAAAGGCACAGATACTTTCCTACTATGTTCAGGTGGCTTTGGGCAAGTCACTTTTGAATTTTTTTAAAAAATTATTTGATCACATCCATCTTGGGGAGTTAGTATATATACACAATATATCTTAACTGTTTTTACTTCTGCATTTCTCTCTCAACCCTAATCTCTCTGAGCCCACTTTCCCCTGTGTAAAATTCTGCAGAGGATTGTGAGTGCAGCCCAGAGTGTACAAACTCACAGTACCTGGCAGTTGGAAATCCACCCTACAGGCCCCTCTCTTGAGCATTTATTTATGTTGCACTCTCTGTGGAAGTGCATCTAGGCATGACCACGTGATCAGGCCATGTGTGTACTGTGATGCTTATGTCTTGTTCCTACCTTTGTTTTTCCATACTTTTCAATGACACCTGTGCCATGGCCTGTGCGGCCCAGGGTTGGTACTCAGTGACCTTCTCCAAAGCCACCTTCAGGCCCCAAATGGAAAGAAAGCCTCCTCATCAGGCCTGGAAGCATTTTTGAGTTTCTCAGTCTCACTATCCAGTGTCACCTGTAAGGGCAGGGGAGTGACTTCTCCTCCAGACCATGTCACCCAGGGACCATGGGCTTCCACAATACTTTGTACCTCAGCCTCAGGTAGTTCTCTGCTTCCTCTTGCTATTTCCTAACTCCCACATTCTCCTTACTGGACTTTGTGATTTCCCATCACCCATGAAGCTAGCTAGTTCCCTGTATTATGTTAAAGTGCTTCTGTTTTAAGTATATCCAGTGGATTCCCTGTTCCTAGTTGGCCCCTGATCAATGCACAGATGTGTTACCAACACCACTGAATGTCTCAGCATCTGGGCTGGAAACTCACACCATTTAAAAGCAATAGATTCATAGACTTTACAAACATAACTTTATAAACACGATACTTTACAGGGTCAAGATGACTTCAAGAACCTGGTGGATATGTCACATAGTAAAGAGAACAGCGGGAGCTGTTTAGGGCACTTCTGTCTATGCCAGATCCAGGATGAAGAGGGAGCAAGACACTTGCAAGGAGGCACGGTGACACCATTATAAATGGAAGTTCCAGGGGCTGAAGGCAGAGCAGATTTTTTTTTTTCAGAAATGTGTGAGTAATGTTCTGTGTTGGACGAGAAGGCAGGATATTTCATCTGGAGACATAAGTGGCCACCATGGCTTCTGTGTGTTCTTTGCTATGTGCACACAACCACTGGCAGGCCTCCAAAGGAAAGAGAGCTTCCTCGTCCTTTGTGGCAGGATTTTTCCACTTCCCACTCTTATTGCACTTGTTATAAAGGACAAAGAGTGTTTGTCAGGATTCCTCCTCTTCCCTCCACTGTTCCTCTGCGTGACTCCCCATCCCCACCCACCATCTTTTAAAGAGAAAGTCTCTTGGTCCTGGGTTGGCTCTAGGCTTTTCTTCGCAGGACAGACTTGGGGTGATGGGCGAAACAGGGAATAATTAAAGAGGCCAACAAGGCTGGGCAGATCTGCACTGAGAGAAAACTGAGAAGATATCCAGAGCATAGGTGTGCCTGGGTGTGGGGAAGTAGTAACGAATGGAGAGTGGCAGACTGCCGAGTGGAGAAGGAGACAAGAAGGTGGAGCCACAGAAAAAGTATCCATGTAGTTAGCTGCTGAAGGCAAGGAAATGCAGATCAAAATCCAGTCTGCCTTAAAATGATTGCTAGTGATGGCTGTACTTAAAAAAAGTGTCTTGCTTATTAGTGTATCCTCAGCACACTGATAAGTGAAATAAATAGATCACAGATATGTAAATACTTTTCTCTGGTATGAGAACCTGTAGATGTAAATGAGTTCTAGAAAGTAGGATAGATATTGTGAAATAGGAAATATTCAAAGGGAATGTGGTAGGGGAAAATAATGAGGGAAAAGAATAAAAATGATTCAGAAAAAAATAACATGTATATAAGGGGTGGAGGGTTGTGGGTGGGTAGGGATATGGGTAAAAACGAGAATTAACTTATGTCATATACTGGCACAAATTTCCCAAAGTTGAGTGTGATTGTGACTGTATATGAGATGTACCAATAAAGAATTCAATTTAAAAAAATTTTAAAAATCTTTGCACAGCCCTACTGGGTCAACAAGAACACATGATGGTATTCTAGTAACTCAAAACTCCAACTTCTTGCAAACATAACCCTTGTTGGTGTTATTTAGTGGTAGAGAAAGAAAATGAGAAAAAGTTTGTATACTCTAAATGCACTTCAGACAGGCCCCATCTAACAGGCAACGCTGTCCACTCTCTTCCACCTTCCTCCCCGGTTACCAGCCCACATCAAAAATCTCCCCTGCCTGTTCTAATTACAAAAATTTTTAACTCAGTATTGAAGGTTTTGATTTTATTCTTCCAATTAAATTGTAGATTTTTAAACTAGGGAGAAGGGTGCTAGGGAGTGACTGATAATAGGGACAGAGTTCCTTATTATACTGATCAAAGTAGATATAGAACTCTGAAATTAGACAGTAACAATGCTTACACAACTCTGAATATATTCAAACATAAAATTTTTTTGCCATTTTTGAATCTTATCTTGATAAAGCTGCTTTTTAAAAAGGTCAGTCTCAATGAGATACAGTATAACTCCAAATTCCAAAATACAGTTCCTTGTACATAGAGTAATAGATTAACTTTATTCTTGAAAATAAGGGGGTTATCTCATGCAGATAATGATGGTGGTATAGAGGAAAAAAGTATTCTTTCAAAATGAGAAAGCAGTTCAAACAGAAGATCTGCATGTAATGACCCTGATATCATAAACCTGGAACTGAAGATATTTCCTGCATTACAGAATAGACAGGTGTGCTATTGGTTCATGTGGTCTTGTATTCAACAAAAATTTATTGAGAAAACTTAACAGCAATATTTTCCTAGGACTCTGAAAAACTCTCTCACACTGGTTGAACAGCAGAGTGCCAGAAACATTCAAAATTCTCTATGGCCACTTGAATATGTGATAAAATGGACTGTCCACATCTATCTCCTCCTACAATAGGACTGGCAATAGTGGAGCTGAAGCTAAGGGAGAGTTTTACAGCGCTGGCAGAAATGGGTTCATCCTAACTACAAAGCTTGATTATTCAAGAACAGAAAAATCAGCATTCTTTCCTAGATAGTGACTTTCCTCAAAATTCATGGCTTAGTGTTTCATCACTTCTGTATCTATCCGGAACTCACTGGAAACTTCTATAAACTGTAGCCAGCGGGGTGCTGGTTCCCATAAGCCTGTACTGTCAGGAAAAGAATCAGTAAGCATGGTTAGGGAACAAGTGAAATATGTCTTATCCAAACCAATTTGTATCCCAAGTGTAAAATATCCACTGAATTTTGAAGACGCAGTACAAAATAATTAAAATATATCTTTAATATTTAAACATTCATTGCACATTGAAATGATAGTATCTTGAACATACTGGGTTAAAGAACATGCTCATTATGTCCAAAAAATTGCTTATCCTCTCCTTCAAGGGGAACAATAAGAGGTAATTATGCCAGTTAAACTTAATTGTCCACTTTACTGGATTAAAGGGCTCTAGCTATGTGTTCTAGAGTCATGGGATGCTACATCTACCAGTGGATTCATCCATAGATACACTGTGCTCAGTATTCTGTTATGCTGGGGCCCCAGATGGAGAAAGCATGCCTTTGGAAGGAATTTCTCTCCTGGCTCTCTTCCTATTTTCTCTGCTTCCCAGCCACCTTGAGGTAAGCAGATTTGGTCTACCTCATGATGGGTCTACTTTGAAATCAGTCAACCACAGGTCGAAAACCTCTGAAATCATGAGAAAACACAAGCCTTTCCTCTTTAAATTGTGAGTGCTGAGTATTGTGTTTCAGCAACAGGAAATTGACTAATTCAGCGGTCAATTCAGTGTAAGAGGACGTGGCTTGATGAAGATGACCAAGACTGAAGTCAAAGGTGAAGGGAGAGGGACACATAGCAAGCCCCTGGCTGTTTTCAACTGTTATTATAAGAAGGAGAAGCTATGAGGGTCAGGTAGGAAATGTTGATCTAAAAGTTGTTTTACTTCTTCATTCTGAAATTTCAACATGGCTTTATAACTAAGAATTTTTTCTTGAAAGGGAATCCCTACTGCTGGTAGGGTACTACATGCCTAGGAAGGTTTGACTCTTTCATAAAACTAATAGAATTGTTGCTGCTAAATATAGGCCCAGTTTGATGCAATAGACAGCTGATTCAGATAAGTAGGAACTAGCAAAAGTTTTTGGAATTCTTTGCCTAGATATGATAATTTTCAAATACTTTTAATATCCATGTGGATAAGTAGCTCATAAGAAGCAGAAAGAGATCATGTATTTGGATTGCATAAAAGGTGGGGATATAATTTTTCAGCATTATATTATTATAATTTCTAAATGTATTTCCTTTATGTGAATAATCCAAATTAAAGAAAACCCAAAATTTGCCAGAATAACTGAAATTTATAACCAGCTCTTACCCATCATCTACTCAATAAGACTCCATAAGTCTAGAGACGTTGGAGATACAAGACTGTGAAGTCTCCTTCAGAGACACAGTTTGGTGAATGAAAAACACCAGGAAAGTGGATAGGGCAATGTTACAAAGCTACAGCTGTAACAGCCATGTACGAGTAGGTTTAAGAGAACAGGAACATTTTTATAAGCAATTACCAGCAGTCTCTACATGTGCACACACACACACCCACAAACACACACACACACACCACCACCACCACCACCATTACTTAGTTAAAGCTTCTGTTGCTGTGTGACAATGGGTGAATTATCTGCTAATTATCACTTTTTAATGGAAGTTACTTCAAACTATATTGAGGTTTGTGCTTTTGTCTCTATTCCTTATTGCCAGGGATGTAGAATAAACAAAATAGGAATCAGTCCTTTTGGTTCTCTATGTCAAAAAATCCATTTGTTAAAGAAAATTCTGGGTTTTGCTCACAACTCTCAGCATGCTGAAGGCTCGCCCCATAGATGACATAAAATGTTTATGAAATACAAGCAATACTGAGTCTTCGATCATCATCATTAATAATAGACAATTTAAGAAAGCAGAAGAATGATTCTAACTGAAAATTTCTGGAGAAAAAAACAGGAGCATATGAGTGAATTTCTCATAGATCCTTCTATTATGACATGGAACCCAACAGTTATATCTGTGTATAACTTTGTGTCTGGCCAGCTTTATTCATTTTTTTGTTTATGCATGCATTACACAGATTTAAATTTAGTAGTACACAAAATGGTCAGTGCTCCAGAGCCTCAAATAATAATGTTACAAAATCTCAAAAATTCCATACCTCTGCAGATTACTTTCTGTTCATAAGTTAGACATCTTTGTTAAATATAGAATAGTGTTATTCTTGTATAACAAAATTGATCATATTAATCCTTTGATATTTGCTTGTTACATTTTCATCTCAATGTCGTTCACTCTTATATGAGAGACATTAAGTTTTGTTTGTGGGTGAGTGTGTGTGTGTGTGTGTGTGTGTGTGTAAAATAGGCTTTATAACGCACTAAGAATTTGTATAAAAATCTATGTGGGCACCATATATATGGACAAATTTTCAATATTTTCACACAGGTTTATGCTTGTAAATTTATATTTGATGTATCATTGGTTCAATTTAGGACACATTTCCTCACTAATACATGTTTTTAAGCACAATTATATAACAGTGTCCAGTGACATGTGGAAGATATAATTAGGTGAGAAAATGAAATCAGATGTCCCCTGTAGAGAGAAATCCCTATAGACTATTTCTGTACTTGTCCTGCCCTAGAAAAGATGTAAAAGTCATAATTTGTTTGGAGTAAACTAATGAGCGTAGTTAGTTTAAAGTGTTGTGTGAATTGACAATTTTCTATATGACCCCATCTGAAGATTATTTTAACATTACTAAACTCTGCTGAAGTTAAAGAAACAAGACTGTGATGAATATATGAGTGGCAGGATTTTGTGAAAGAATGAAGAAAAAAGAGCCTGGTCCTATTGTGAGAAAGTGGACCGCTAGGAACAGAGTTTTCTGTGTAAGGCAGGGCTATGGGCGAGGGCTGAGGGTACAGCACAGGGCAAGGCACACTGTGGCCCTCCTTACAATGCTCTAAAATGCACTCAGTCCTCATAGTTCCATACAAATAACCATTAGCATACACTGGAGGCCAGTAACAGTTGATATTTCATCTACTCAGCTCTCTTTCTCAGCCATTTGTAGCTGGAGGATGGTCCACCAAGGACTGGGCTGGGTGGTATCATAGACAGGTCCTGTCTGTCTTTGTCTCATTTTTCTTCTTCAATGATTCTGGCTATTTCAATGAATTTTTAGAGGCCAAGAGAGATGCCTGAAGAGCAGGTCTGTCTGCTCAGCCTTACTTTTACAGTTATATTTCAGAGCGTGGACAGCTAAGAATAGACTTCAGTGATGCTGTTTAGGTGTGAAGAGTCCCTATATGACTGTGTCAGAATTTTACTTTTGTTCTATGTCTTCTTTTTTCCACACAGAAAATATGGAGGTGACAGAGATAAGTCCTTACTGGAACTTTTCCAGTTTGTATTTTCAGGTGGAAAGTTAACACTAGGTATAAATTAGGCTTTTAAAAGAAAAGTCAAACCAACCAAGACTCACTGGAGGAAGGCTTAATGTAGGTAATTTTTTTACTATAGAAAATCACACTGGCTCATTTTCTTTTCTTAGCAATGTTGAATATAATGCTGACTGTACATATACTCCTATTTGTCTTAAGTTTTTTTCTTGTATGGATCACCGAACCCAGAGTGGTGAAGTCACATGCTTTTTAGCCTCTGCAAACTCAGGACTTGATGTAACTTCTAGCATACAAGAGGGATTCAGTATATGGCCATTAAAATAACTGAATTTATATTATTTTTGCCAATACGTGATCTCTAGTTTCAAACATATCTGTGTCTATTGACATTACTTCAGATTGCTAAAAGATTCTTGAAGTTTTTTTCCTCCTTGCTGCTAATTAAAAAGTTAAACATAATGTGCTCTATTTCTGAGGTTCTTTATAATTAGGTGACTGAAAGTTGCTCTTCAAAGGTTGATTGAAAAGGCTCTTCAAAAGAAAAAATATCAAGCAGGCAAAAATAATCTCACACTCGGAAATGAGGCAGAATCATAAAGCACGTATTACTTCCCAAGCATGAAAGTCCTCTTTATTATTTGAACACAGTTTCCTGAATAAAGCTCAGCATTTCCAGAGATGGGCTTGGTGTTTCAATCTGTGTATTCACAGCAAAGAGGGGCATGGTAAGAGCCTCACTTCACAAAGGAGTTCCCCTTTACTGGGCTTCTATTCCCTTACAGAACGAAGGCATCCTAGCATGAACACGTGGGAATAAAGCAGCATTAGGCTGTCTCTTCACATTTAGCTATGAATGTTGGCTTCTAACATGAACAGCCAGCAACAGCATGTCCTTTTGTTTTGTTTCCAGAGAAAGAAACACATATTGACTTACAGATCACTGGTCCTATAATGAACTGGAACTCATTCAGCATCCTGTTTTGCTGAAATCTACATCCACTGGAGTTGGGCCTGCCTGCTCTGGCCCTAGGAATGGTTCCAGCCTGGTGATCACAAACTGAGAAATGTGCAGCCCTTTCATAGTGCCAGAGTATTATAGTAGCTTGGTTTGGAAATGCACCATATTTACCTCAGAACAGCTTTCAACAGAATCTTCCAGCTAAGGATATTTACCTTTGTGTAGGGAGGACCGCCCTATCCTGGGGAAACCCAAGTCAGACATTTCCCAAAGATCCAGAGAAGATCATAGCAGATACTTAGCTCTTGAGAAGTACAGTTTTATTCATGTCTTCATTCCATAGAGTACTGTTTTCTACTGCCTCCTCACCAGGCTGTCCTGCTCATCACTATAATCACCATTTGCTGGATGTTACCAGAGAGATACTTGGAACCATAGCTATATATTTACAGCTCTTTTCTTTCTATTTGAATTTTTATTGGTACATTATATATACACATCACAATTATGCTCAAAATTGAGAACTTGTACCAGTATATGGCATGAGTTAACTCTCATTTTTCCCCTTCCCCTACTCACTCTATAACTTCCCACTCCCATATGCAAAAGCTTTGTTTCATTTTATTTACCATCACTATTTTCTTCCCCCTCATCACTTCTCCCTAAACGCCATTTCCCTTTGAATATTTACTTTTTCACAATACCTATCATGCACTCTGTAGCTCATTACATCTTCAGTTTCTCATACTACAGAAAAGATACAATATTTACACATCTGTGACCTATTTATTTCACTTATGAGTATGTCCTTAACATGCATCCATTTGAGTATAAATGACTCAAAATTTTATGGCGGAGTAATACTCCATTTTATTACAAAACCACATTTTCTTTATTCAGGCTGGAGTTCATGGGCATTTGGGTTGTTTCCAAGATTTAGCTATTACAAACTGAGCTGCTACAAGCATGGGTGCACACATGTCACTGTGATATGAATCTTGTGATCCTTTCGTATATATCCCCAGCCAGGGAATAACAGGGTCAAAGGGGCCTCTAATCCTAGTTTTCTGAGGAATCTCCACACTGATCTCCACAGAGGTTGTACCAGTCTACATTCACACCAACAGTGGAGAAGTATTCCCTTCTCTCCAAAGCCCCACCAGCATTTGTTGCTGGCTAATTTCAAAACAGCAGCTATTCTTTTTGGAGTGAGATGAAATCTCAGTATTATTTTTATTTGCATCTCTTAAATGACCAGTGACGTTGAGCATTTATTTCTTCATATACTTCTTCACTGCTTTTACATCTTCCTCTGAAAAGTTCATGTTCATTTCAGATGTTCATTTTTGAATTGGGTCTTTAAATTTGGGGGGCTGACTTTTTAAAGCTCTTTGTGTATTCTAGATAGTAGCCCTTTGTCTGAGGAACTACTGATAAAGATGTTTTGTCATATTGTTGGTTTCCTTTTTGCTCTGCCAGTGGTTTATTTTGCTGTGCAGAAGCTTTTCAATAACATGAGTTCCCATTTGCTGATTTCCTCTGCTAGTTCTCATACTATAGAGATTTTGTTCATAAAGTCTTTCACTAAGCCAATGTTTCCAAGAGTACTACCTAATCTGTTTTGCAGCAGGTTTGTTGTTTCCGTTTTAATAGTTAGGTCTCTATTCCACTTTTATTTTGGTTTAGTATATGGTGAAAGAGGTGGATCTAGCTTCAGTCCTAGGCAGGATGAAGCCCAGTTTTTCCAGCACCATTTTTTAAAGAGGGTATCTTTCTTCCATGAGAATGTTTAGCTCCTTTGTCAAAGATGAGGTGGCTTAGTGTATATGGAGTAGTTTCTGGATCTTCTGATCTATTCTGTTGATCCTCAGGTCTGTTTCCTTGCCAATACCATGTCATTTTTTTTTAATCACAGTGTTTGTAGTATAGTTTCAAACTGAGGTAGTGATACCCCCTGCCATGTCCTTGTTTTCAAGAATTGCTTTTGCTATTCTAGGTCTCTTGTGGTTTCAGATGAATTTTTCGACTATATTTTTCTAGATCTGTGAAGTATGCTGTCGGGATTTCAATCAGGATTCCATTGGATCTACATAGTAATTATGGGAGTGTAGCCATTTTGACAATGTTGATTCTTCCTATCCATGAAGAACCGATATCTTTCCATTCTCTGATATTCTCTTCAATCTCCTGTTTCAAAGCAGCATCATTCTAAATAGTCAAAAACTGAAACCTTTCACACTAAGATCAGGAACAAGACAAAGATGTCCACTGTCACCACTCCTGTCCAAGATAGTGCTAGAAACATTAGCCACAGTAATTAGACAAGAGAAAGAAATAAAAGGAATAAAGATAGGAAAGAAAAAAGTTAAACAGTCATTATTTGCTGATGACATGCTACTCTAGAAGATCCTAAAAATTCCACCAAACAACTGCTAGACTTAATCAGCAAATTTGGTAGTATAGCTGGATACAAGGTCAGTGCTCAAAAATCAATAGCATTTTTATACACAAATAACAGACTTACTGAGAAAGACACTGGGGAATCAGTTCCTTTCATAATAGCACCACAAAAAAATGAAATATCTAAGAATCAATTGAACAAAGGAGGTGAAAGACCTCCATTCAAAAACTACAGCTCCTCAGTACACAATTTGAGCAGTGACATCCAGCTGGGATATGTTGAGACAATCAGTCCTCAGATCCTTCTACTTATTTTTAATATTTCAAAGAATCTTGCTCAGAATGGAATTTGAATCTCAACAAAAATACCAACCACTTCAAAAACATAGACAACACTGGATATTAGACTTAATTTTTATTTGTCTCAACTTATATACTATTTTGCATATATTTTTGTGTATTTGGTATACAAAATTAAATATGATTCTTAAAATAATGTGTTGGTTACTTTTCTCTCATTGATGAGACAAAATATCTGACACTCAAATTTAAAAGGGAAAGGGTTTATTTGGCTTGGTGTTCAGAGAGGTTTCAGCCCATAATCCATTGGCTCCATGGAAGGATGGCAAACAGGCATCGCAGAAGGCGGCAAAGGTAGCAAGAGAGAGGCAATTCATGGGGCCCACACCATAGCAACAGCAACAAAGGAGAATAAGTTCTCTGTGTCTTTCTGCCTCTTTTATCCCACCCAGAGTACTGGGATTAAAGTGGTGCCAAACCTGTCACATGTGCTGATTTAACAACCCCATACCCTTAATCCCAGCCTCACACATTCCGCATTCAACTCTCTGAAAAACCAAGTCCCATTTCATCTGCATGAGGCTTTCGGGCTCATGTAAACAGAAACCCTAACAGCTAATAATATAAATAAAAGCTCATTTTTAAGCACATATTGAATGTTTACTATGTGGAAGACCCTGTGATATACATGTTTTTGTAACCTTACTAACACTCATAATAATACCAGAAAAGACAATGGTACGAATGACTAAATTAAGTCTTAGACAAATTAACTGACTTCTCAGGAGAAAGATACCCTGTATGCTTTGCAGGCAGGATTTGGATTTAAGCAGTCTGGCTCCAGAATTCCTATGTTGAATATAGTTTCCATGAAATAAAAGGAAGGAAAGTTCCTGAAAGATACTAGATAATGATACTTGGCTTGAAGAGTTCCAGATTTGTACAAATCACAGATTACTTGCCCCTACCCTTATCAGGACAATACTGACATGCTTATTTAGCATGACTATGATGTACACAGCAAATATGAAGAGGTTGAGAAACTCCGTCTTAGAAACTTTGTCTTAGAAGTCAGTCTCAGGCACTTTGAATATTCCATTTCTAATGGGAGGTTTGAAACTATGTAGTTAAGTCCAAAACATGGAGTGAAGAAATAACTATAATGAAGTCATTCCAGACAAGCCTGGAAGGATATGGAGACCTAAAGAAAGACAAAGCATGTAGTTAAAGCATGCATTATCACATGTCAGCTGCTTCCAGAGGTAGAATTTCCCAGGGAAAGTCACTAAGAATTGTTAAACTGATTAATGTAAGATAGTAAAAGAGAGGCCGGGTTCCAGTTCAGCTCTGAAGTTCCTTCTGGGGCTGAAAGCAGCATAGGTTTTGACCCTGGCCTGCAGTGTGTCAGCAGTTTTTTTTTTTCACTGCTTATATTTGAATGCAGTGAGGATGCATTTGAGCATCCTCAAAGCTCTGGGAGAAAACTGCCTATTCTCTCTCCTACTTTTCTTTTGACTTTTACTACAACGGCTCTTAAATAACTGTATTTATGTTCATTTTTTGGTCTTTGTAACTTTACTTGTTCCTCTTTAAATTTACTGACTTATTCATTAATACATCTAGCATCATTCCCATAACACCAGTATTTATGAGTCAGTCACTGTGTGCCAGGCAGTGCACAGAGGTCTGACACAGCTCTGAGGCCCTGAGTCCTCATGACACATACCAATATGTATCCTATTAGAGCCAAGCAAATGCGATGACTCTGCAGTCTGTGAAACAAGGTTCTCTCCTTTATTTGTACTCCATCAACTTACTCATGGTCGAAAAAAGAGTAAAATTTCTTCCTATGCTGACTGCTACCTTTCCAGAGAGCAGATACAGCATAGCTTGTTATGGTTTAGGGCAGTGTGCCAAGAGAAAATAAAATTCTCCAGGACTAAGGAATAAGACATCTTGGTGGACTGTTGACTTGTGATATCAGCCATCAAGTAGATGGATTACACTAAGGTCTTCATAAATTTTCTCTCTCTGAATTGAGACATCCTCTAGAACAGTAACAGTGACTCTGGCAGGCATGTTACTATGATTTCCTTTTAAGATGAAAGATGTTCTTGAGTTGTTTTTTGTAAACTAAAACCTCAGTATTCAGGTTTAACTGCAGTGTTGGAACTTTGCAATAAATCCGTGGGTTTGGGGCACTCTCTGAAGATGCCATCACTGCTCCTGGCTATCTCTCATCAAAAGGCTCCCAGCCATTCCCTTCTCAGCATAAGGAACTGGGATGAGAGTGGCTGTTATTTGTAGGTATGGGTGATTGTGACTTATGAGCACACAGGGTCAAGAAATGTCTTCAGATATTTTTCTGCCTGTTCCTCTGTTTTGAGGATAGTTTTTTTGTAGCCAGTGAAAAAGTATATGTTCAAAAGCCTAAATCTGTCTCATGGAAGTCTTCTGGAAAAGAAGTGATATTACTGTTGTGATACCTTATAGTGATTGAAGAGATTAACATTATTTGGAATTGATGAGCCAGCATTCTGGAACTTGAGGAAAATGTTCAGAAAGCCAGAAAGTTCAGCAGGTTTAGCCAATATTAAACCTATGATTTACTTGGTTTAATTTCTGCCTGACACCACACTCAAAGAAACAAAACTGTCAGGAAATACAGCTTAAATGATTCAGATATACAGTGTGTTTCTCAAAACACACATGAACACAGGTACACACTTACACACTCAGGGGCAGGAGTGGGAGGCGGGGACCCCCCTCTTAGTGTTCAGCCTTCTGAATTTTGTGATTAGAGAGGGGATGCTCATTCCATTCCTGCACCAAATGCCAAACAAAGTTTCTCTCTCGAGTCTGTCTCATCCTGACACTCACTCTAGTTCTCCAGTTTCCCTCTCATCACTGATACTTTTCGTGTGCCAGACGTGCCCTGACACCATCTTATTTTTCCCACCCTGAGTCACCACCAGTGAAAACTGTGCTCCACACCATGGGCAGCAGCTTGTACTTTGCTATTCTCTTAACAGTCAGCTCTATCCTACTTTGTCCAAGTCTCCCTTTTCACCTATACCAGACTCACCAGAATTTTTTGTCTCTTAAGGTATAATTTCACCTGAAAAACCTCATGTGTAGAAAAATAGATCATTATAAATAATAAAAAAGTAGAATCTCTGTAGCTGAGGCTGTATTTAAAAAGTTTCCAGGACTACTTGAGTTGTCTCTTTTCTATTCTTGCATCCCTAGGTAGAAGCTGGGTACATGGATTACAAGTTGGAGGCCCACCGTCTCTGACAGCAGTAATGTTCCATGTGGGGGTGTGGGACTCAAAAGAACCTTATATAAATATTTCATATTTGGCAAGATAGTGAAAATAGGAATAAAAGTCTTGAACAAGTGCCAAATCATTCTGAGCTGAAACAATGCAAAATTTAGTATTTTCCTTATCTATTATTTCTAATGTATATTCTACATACCAGAATATCTACCTATGCAATCTATCCTATCTATATATAGTATCCATCTATATTTTAGTTGTGTATTCAAATTATACCAGTGATAAAATCCAGAAGAAAATAATGATAATAGACAAATATCACTCCTGCTATAAATGTATAATTCTGTTTCCCTATCTAGATTCAAAGTAGTAGTTGTTCAAAGCAAAACAGAAAGACTCTTATTTCTTATTTTCTTCTTGTACAAGTTCCACAGGCTTGTTGTTCAAGGTGAGTCTCCCCTCTGCAGGCTGCTGGTTCCGTGAGCTCTAGGCCAAGAGTCCTCTGGGAAACTGCAGAACTCCCGTGCAGCAGTAAAGCAGCCCGCACTGTGCTTTGACATGTGCTGCGGGGGTTTGTCAGGTTTTGTTCTGTGTTCTTCAGGCTCTAGCTAGAAGGTATTCAGGTTTGTTTTTGATAGTGTGTAGCTACGTGTGGACAAAATGTACAGAGATAGAAAACAGAAATATTTCCCCTTGTACATCAGTGGGTCATCTTATGGGGACCACTCACCCCCCTTCTTCATTAAAACACGTGTGCTCATCTCCTCAGGGAGAAAGACATGTGGTCCCTCTGTCTGAGTTGTTCTCCAAGAACTCAAAAACTGCTCTCAGCCGGGACTAGCGTTCCAAGTAGGGTCTGAGGAATGAACACCACAGATCAGCCCGAGGCACCTGTGGAAAGTGTACTGACACTCCTCTAAGGTCCCTGGGATTGTGTCCTGCTCATTCCTGCAGCTCTCTGATCCCATTAACAAGCATTTTTGATGAATGGGAGAGAAAAATCTATGGGATGGGTGATTATTTTGATGTGTCGGAAAGTATTGCATCTTGATAGGATTTTGGCTCTCACCATTCAAAGACAACTGAGAATTCTCTAGTGTCTATTTCCTTTTCTGTGTTAACGTTCCCGCTGAAATGAATGCTGCAAAATAAAGAGATGAAGAAGCTGACGGTGATGCGGCCATCGATACTGTGAGCTCCAGGGCAGGTCCCCGGCACCCACACGGGGACCACCTAGGTGATCACCAGGGCTACCACTCCGCGAGTGCTCTCCTCTGCTCTTGCCTTCCAGAAAGTACTGACGAGCAAAAGGGAGCACACAGCAGTGGGCCTGTGTGAAGTGACAGCGCCTGTGAGAGCGGAGAGAGGCAGGGAGAGGTGGTTTGGAAGGGAGGTCTCAGAATACAGATGAGGCAAGAGCCGGGGAGGATAATTAAGCGCAGACCTCAGCCTTCGCCTGAGTGCCTAGCAACCCGCTGTTTTCTCAGCCTGGGAATCTTTGGTGAACAATTCCCAACCCTCGAGTAGTGCCTACCTTCTGCCTCCCTCTGGGGCTTTCGGCAGGGTACAGAGAATAAGTTAGACCTTATGAATCTATAAAATATGTTAATAAGTTGCCTGCTAGGTAGAGAGATTGTCCCTGGCTGGGAGGCCTAGAGCAGAAGCGAGCGCTGTGCGAATGAGAGGCGTCTGATGCTTCCTGCAGCTCAGCAGCCCGGGGGAAGCGGCCTGCCTGAGAGATCAGCGAGAGCTTTTCCGGGCACAGACGGGCTCATTTTAACCGTATCGACTCTTGGCACCTTGGCAGAATCGCTCCTGTCTCTGTGCACCTCTTTCTCTCACAGCTCCTCAGCTGGCACCTCGCTTTATAAGAGCAAAGCTGCGATCAGGCTCTCTGTTGAGATCAGAGGTGAGAGCTGGGCCCTTCCACCTTAGACCCTACTTGCAACCCTGGTCAATGCTGAGAGTAGTTCTCAAGCTCCTGGTAAACAACTCAGAGAGCTGGAATGCCACAATAGCCATCCTTGTTCATTTAAAATGTTCATTTCCCACTATGCCATTTAAAAAATTGCAGCCCAAATGTAAGTAGAACAAACAAAAGAATAAAAATGAGAGGGGGCTCTGTTTTCTGGTAAATTCCAAATGAAGGTGGAATAATCTACTGGTCTTCATCTTTTATAGTCTACACTTGATCTTAACCAAAAGGCTGAGAAGCAATTTTTTATAGTCTAATTATTATAAAGCCCCCCTGCAGATCTGACTTCAGATATGGTGTCTTCCTTAATTCTAATCCTATAACCCCTATTTTAAGCATTTCTTTCTCAAAGCTTAGGAACACTTCTGTTGTTATACTTCTTACTCTGTTTTGCAAATACTACTTTATGTGTCTTTTTCTTCCTAGGCTAATTATTAGTGGCCTAATTAGTATTACATGCTCATGTCACGGTGTTTGTTGACTGACTAGGTCCCCTGGGCTAATCTACTCGTCAGTTGTCTGGAACTAGAAATGCAGTTTCCTGTAAGTTTAAAGTCCAGAATAGCAACTACATTACTGGAATCATCAATAATTTCCTCCTGGTTTATATTTGTCATCAAAGAGGCACTGTATATATTAGCCATGAATAACCAAAAGCAACTCTATCTCAATACTAATAGAATACAGTAACCCTTTGTGTTCTGCATCCAAATTCACTTAATTACGGTTTGAAAATATTTAACAAAAAAATGTGTCTGTACTGAGTGTGAATAGATTTTTCCTCTAACACCACTCTCTGCACAATATGCTGTAATAACTAGTTTCAAGGCACTTACCCTGTTTGTGGTATGTTGCTAATGTAGAGATAGTTATAGTGTATGGGATGTGTGCTCAGTTGAATGTAAATAATCTACTGTGTCTAAGGGACTTCAGCACATGGAGATCTGAGTATCCATAGATGTCCCCAGAACCATCCCACACAGAAAGTGACTATGTATGTTGGCAGTTTGCAAAGCTGTAGCATTTTCACAAAGTACACATAGAACTCCACGATTACCTCTATAAAATAAACTTTAACCCAAACATCCCAACAGAACTTACAGTTCTTTCTTTCTTTCTTTCTTTCTTTCTTTCTTTCTTTCTTTCTTTCTTTCTTTCTTCCTTCCTTCCTTCCTTCCTTCCTTCCTTCCTTCCTTCCTTTCTTTCTTTCTTTCTTTCTTTCTTTCTTTCTTTCTTTCTTTCTTTCTTTCTTTCTTTCTTTCTTTCTTTCTTTCTTTCTTTCTTCTTCTTTCTTTCTTTGAGTTTTTTGAGACAGTCTCGCTTTGTAGTTCAGGCTGGTCCTGAACTCACTATTGTAGACCAGCCTGGTCTCGAACTAGGAACAATCCTCCTGCCTTTGCTCCCAAGTGCTGGGATTACAGGCGTGAGCCACCAAACCTGGCATTGTGATATATGGTTACTGGGGACTGAACTCAGGACCTAGCCCCTATGAGGCAGATCCTGGAACCACTGAGCTAAATCCTCAGCCCAGTATTTATTTTTTGATCCTTTGTATTTCTATTACTTTCCATTAACTATATCTCATAGTATGTGCCCTTGTTAAACCTTTTAGTTAAAAATAATTAAAACTTGTGTTTTGATTATCATGGAATGATCCCCAAACTCCTAAAGCACCACTTTCTTTGGGCACAGAGCTTTGTTGCTCCCCGTTTCTGTCCCCGAGACCCAGTGAGTGCTGAGGGAGTATATGGACGCATGTTGCTGAACAGTGGCCCCCTGGGCAGCTGGGCACTGTCCAGGCCAGTCCCTGCTGACAGGGGACAGCACAGCCTCCATCTGTAAGTCCCCTCAGAGCCTCACACACCTGTCATGAAAACACTGAGCAGAGTCAATACCTGTGTGTGGATCTGTTTTTCCTTGACTAAGACAAATCATTGGTGGGTACCCACGCCAGTCATGATTAGGTTAGTCTTCTTTGAACCCCTGCCACAAAAGGCCGTGATTCTGACGAAAGGGAGACATACTTAGAAAGAGGGGGTTAACAGGACAGATAGAAGTGTGTGCAAATTCCCTATGATGAGTATCATCATTATGAGTGTCTGAAATGTACCAGTCAGAGTGTGTGATAGGCAGTTCAGAATTGGAAGAAAACATTCAAAGGAGAAAGGGTAAGGGGGATAAGGGAAAATGAAGAAGGGAGAGAAAAAAATTGATGGTAAAAACAAAAATGGAAACAAAGCTCATATATATATTGGCGGGTGGAGGTTGAAGGGAAGGCAGGGGAAAGGGGAAGAGTGAGAATCAAGACGTGTCATGTGCTGGTACAAACTCTCAATGTTGACTGTGCTCATATTGTATGTATAAAATGTACCAAAAATGTTTTGCTTCAAAAAGAAGCCAGCAGCCGGGCGTGGTGGCTCACGCCTGTCATCCCAGCACTCGGGAGGCAGAGACAGGAGGATTGCTGAGTTCGAGGCTTGCCTGGGCTACACAGTGAGCTCAGAGCCAGCCTGAACTACAAAGTGAGACCCTGTCTCAAAAACAAACAAACAAACAAACAAACAAAACAAAACAAAACAAAAAAAGAAGCCAGTGCATGAGAGAGTGGATGAGCCTGCGTGGGAGTGAAACAAGGAGCACGAGGGACTCTGCGCGGGTAAGATGTGCGGCGGCGGCGGAGTGTGTAGGGCTGTCAGGGAAGAAGATTCTGAGTGTGAATGCACGTGAGTGCACGAGGGGAAGAGCGGCCGTGCGAGCGGTGAAGTGTCAAGGTGAGCGTGGAGACGTGGCCGCGGCGCACGTGAGAGGAGTGAGGACACCCGCGACTGTCTGTGCGAGTGCGCGACTGAGCACAGAGTGAGGACGGGCGATGCTGTAGGTGTGCACGCGCGAGTGCGGGTGTGTGCAGGGGAGGTGGCAGTCCTGGTCCAGGGGTGGCGACTCCAGACCCGAGGGTGCGGCGCCGGTGGGCAGCGTGGGGACCCCCGCCCCTCACTCCTGCCCAGCGCGGAGGGGGCAGAGGGCGGCTAAGGCTGCTCTGCAGACAGAAGCAGTTCAGTGCTGAGCTCAGAGGCCGCGGAAAACGTCACAACTTGAAAACTTCTCTTTCTTTTTCTTTACCACCTTTTCGTCTAGTTAACCATACATTCTTGGAAGCATACATTTCCATAGCAAACCTATAAAAAAACAACGGTTATCTCTTTCCCATAACAACTTCCAGCATTTAGATCCGACAACTGGAAAGCAGATAAAGTTCTCTCCGCTTCTGCAAGCTTTACAAAGCCCTGCATTTGACCGCCTGACAAACGGGGGAGCGCAGGGTGGGAGGACAACACACTCAGGGAGCCACAAAGATGGTGAAGGCCGACAGCGCGCAGAGCCGTGGGTGCACGGAGATCGGGGCAGGACCGAGGCCGCCTGCGTGGAGGCCACACGGCTCTGACTCGCGAGCTCACACAGTCAGCTTTGGAAAATCTGCCCTCTTTCTACCCACAGCAGATGGGTTTATATCGTGCACAGCTAGTCTATGGAACCAGACCTGTTGGATGCAAAACTTGATTTTAAGCCTCAATAATTAAAACAGTTTGATATCACGGCATGAACAGACTCAATATGTACAGCACAAGATGATATGGCCAGTACAACCAGAAGGGGAAGGTAAATCTTCCCCCAAATTGTACTATAATGACTAAGGAGCCATCTAGGCAACATATACATACATATACAGAACCATTTTACAGCAGCATAAATTACAAATGGATAAAAAAATTTAAAAACTAAAATGAAGCTATTGAAATTTAGTAGAAAACTCAGAAACATAGAAGATAGGTAAATACGACAATAGGGAAAAAATCATTTTACCTAGCAAACACAAAACAGAAACAGGACAAATGAAAAAGTACTACAAAATACTTGTAATTTATATCACTATCTAACCTTGCTAATACAAAACACCAACAACATGATGCACAATGAGGAAATCATAAAATCAGAATATTAACAAAAAGGAAACAAATTTTATACGGAAAGATGCCTACCTCAATCATGAATAGAGAAATAAAATAACATTGTATCACAACAGTTCTCATCTAGCCAATTGTCAAAAGCCCCAAAGTGTTAGGACACGCACCACTAGGTAGGTGGATAATATCACACACTTTTGGTAGCAAGGGATACTGTAATGCATTCCCACAGAGTGATCCAGAATGTAAATGCAGAATTTTTAATTTATACAAAACATTTCTGGGCTCATCTTACAGGTGTAATTATACATATTCAAAATGTTATGTACAAACTTGTTCACTGCTGTATTGGTTGTCATAGCAAAAGATTAGAATTAGATCCAATCTGTTTATAGAGTATTGTATGTGATAAATTATAATGCATCCATACAGCTGGGATTCTATGGGCATGTAAAGAAATGAAGTGTTCAGTGCTGATATGAAAATATTTTTTCTTTGAAAAGATAAGTTAAAATCCTGGACACATTGTTTAAATAATAAAGTATATAGCACTAAAAGGTAAAAATAAGTATATACTTCTACCCTGTTGGAAATCAAGGATGAAAGATTTGGAAATATTTTACTGAATGCCTCTTTATATTGTTTTGATTTATACATTATGTGAATGGATTACTAAGAAATGTATACATATATATATCACATATGTCAGTCACATTGAAACATATCTCATTTTAATAGTTTCACTAGTAGCCTTCTTTTAAGAAATCAAAACAAAACACAAAACTGAGATTTTTACAAATTATCCTCCCCCCTTTTTTTTTCTATTCCTGGTAGGGCTTTTAAGCCTGATGTATTTCTTCCTGTGACTTAGGGGAAGAAGATAAATAACCATGCCGATGAGTGGACTGAGGATTTGAGGTGTTCTGTCAACAATGTGGAGGCCACCATTTCCCTTGGACTCTGGGTATCTGTCTCTGAGATGCCAACTTTGCTTATTGCACTGGGCATTTCACTGTGTAGATCACTGTTCTCAGGCTGCTAACAAACCCCAAGTAGATCAGCAGCTGTCATGTTTCAGCCCACAAGTGACTGACAGTGAAAGGCTAGGGTCTCACGAAGATGAATAGCACTGGCTTCTAAGGTATTTTAACTATAGCCTCATCTACAAATTGCTTTTAAAAGCTCCAGCTTCCTTGGTTAAAAACAATGGCTTAAGATTTGTTTCATTTAACAGCATTTCCTCCCAAAATATAAAAATTCTTGCAGACCAAATGTAGATGAAATAAAATCAAGTCTATCTGTATCTTGCTTCAGGGATATGAGAAGCAAAGTCCTCTGACCTTGTGCATCCGTTTCTTGGTCCACAGAAGGGAAGTGGGTCAGGTTCTAATATCAGGGGCAGCAAATACGGGGCAGGCAAGGCAGGAAGTCAGGGCAGGAGAGGCTTGGGCTTGCTTGTCCTCCCTCTAAAGTTCTTTGCATTTGCTGTTGTCTCTGCCTAGATGTTGCTGCCGTGAAGTTTGTATATGTGGCTCCTCCTTGTCATTTACTCAGTTTTCAGCTCTGAAACATATTTCTGTTGTTTCTCCACATCCTCTCATTATTTTCTTAATAGCATTAGTCACTGTCTGAAGCAGTCTTCTTATTCATATGCTTCCTTATTGGTCTTTTACTTTCTCTCCTCTTCTGTCTACCACTGCAAACTCCAGAAAAGCAATGACCTTGTTAGAGTTGGCCTTTTGCACACCCTCCAAACCTGAAATAGTGTAGGAGCGATAGTAAAACTCCATGGAAGCTTAGGGTCTAGGTCTAACTGTATGTGATACCAAAAACCTACTAAAGAAAAACATTTTCACAAATATTTATTCAGTGCATGAATATATTTAAGTAATCTTTCCCTTAGACTCTGCAGTACCATTTAGAATATTCAAACTGGCAAAGAAAAGGCTCTGACTTACTCTTACTTGTTCAGTAGTTCTTCTTTTCTAACAAATATTTAAAAACTATTGAGATTCCTTGAAGTTTGTATATAAGTTTTGCTTTCTTCACTAATCTTAGTGTTTGTCTAAAGCCTCAACCTACACTGCAAAGCATATGTAACTTAAAATGTCATTTAATTGTCAGAATACTTATTCATTGGACATGAAATTTCTTCAGGATTGAATTAAACTATTTTTCATACAATAATTAAAGAAAACTGCACAAAATTCTTTGTCATTAGCAACAAAATAGTTTAGGTACTTTACTCCAAATTCAAGGGCCATTTATATAAGTGTGAAAGAAATATTTTAATTGTGTGATAGCTACAGTTAATTGGTACATTGGTTGATATTGACTTAGCTACAACATAATTCATTTATAAAATTAATAATAAATAGCATGTATTATTAGGGACAGTTAAAAATCCTAATGCTTGTACTTTTTAGAGGCTTAAATTTCTT
Organism: Thryonomys swinderianus; assembly: GCA_004025085.1. Classification (NCBI taxonomy): domain Eukaryota; kingdom Metazoa; phylum Chordata; class Mammalia; order Rodentia; family Thryonomyidae; genus Thryonomys; species Thryonomys swinderianus. The sequence continues at coordinate 28,441 of PVIC010007332.1, read as the reverse complement.
TTCAAAAGAACATTTTCCTTCTTGCACATAGTAATACTTCATGCCGTGAACCCTTCTGTTCAAAATTGATTAGTTCCCAAACAAAAGGACTGGACAAAATATTACTTCCATTCACAAACTCCACCTTGTGGACAAGCACAACTACAGCCATCTTCCTCCAAATCATGAAACACATTATGTCCATGAGTCAAGGTGTCACTGGGCATCTTTTCCTGAGGAAGTGAAATTACTGACGGGGATCCACATTTTGGAGGGGCATGAACATCGACCGCAGGTCTAGAAATGTACTAGACATGCCACTGAATATTTTTCTGATGTTGGGGACCAACCACACATTCTCTTGAGTTTTCTTCCAAGGATAATAAAACCCCTCTGGGAGACTATGCTGTGTGATGTAATATATATAATTTAACAGTCCTTTGGGCAGTTAAATCTCTTTGATCTGAACCCAGGAAAATTTTATTTTTATTAAATTTGTCAGATTATAATGAGTTCATTATACTGTAAAACCATTAAAACTTATCCTTTGGAGAATTTTTAATTCAGATTTTTTTTTGAGACAGGGTCTTGCTTTGTAGTTCAGGCTGGCCCTCAGCTCACTATGTAGCCCAGGCAAGCCTCGAACTCAGCAATCCTCCTGTCTCTGCCTCCTGAGTGCTGGGATTCAGATAATTTTATCTAGAAAGGTTGCTATGTCAGTTTTCACAGAATCATGTGAAGGGATCAGGAATATCTTGTGTGTTTTCTTCCACTTCTATTATTATACATGAAATATTTTCCATAGAACCCTACTACAATGAACATGTTTAAAACATCACAAAACATAGGAGTTGAAATACAACTGGCTGTTAGTCTCTGTGTAGGGGATTAGTGAAAAAAGAATGATCTGGAGTGCAGGTTCTGGAAAATAACAAGTCCTACACTCATTTCTATCACTATTTCTTTCTCTAAATTCTTGGATCTGTTGTGACAGATACTGGAAGGCAGTTTGGTATTTATGTGAACAAGGTATTGACTGGTTGAGATGTTTGAGCTGGGAGATGTAATGGAAATTGAATGAAATTACTACCTTCACCTCAGACAGAGCAGAACCTGGAATGAGTTACAATTTGAACCTTAAATAGGACAGAGTCTGAAGCTTCAGTTCTTTTGAGTATGTGGACTCCCTGACATTGCACAGAGAAGTGTAAATTATTTAAGCAGACTGTGCTTGCATGGCAAATTGATAATACCGTCAGGCACCTTAAAGTATTTGGAGACTTTATGCCAAGATTTTCAAGATCCCTATAAGGACTGTTTATAGCAGCAGTTCTCAAATTGAGGTCCCTGAGATGCTTTGGGGGCATCTATAAGGTCATCTATTTTAGTAGTAGTGAGATGCTGTTTCCCTCTTTCACTGTATTGCCATTTGCACTGATGGCGCAAGAGGAATCAAAACAGTTGTACCAAAAGATGCTCAAAACACACTAGAACTCAACTGTCATCCACTCAGCCATGCCCGATAGCAAAGTATAGGTCAGCTACATTTTAAAGTGTCCTTGAGGAAAAAGGAAACATTAGAGACTGTGACGCTGACCTTGGAGTGCATAGGCTTTCAGTATTCTGTGGGAGGGATGCAGCGTCTGTCCCGCACGCTGAAGCGTGATGTCATCCTGAGGAAGGGTGACTTGTGCAAGTGTATGGGTTGGGAGCGACCTAGCTGCTTTTTACACAGAACATTATTGTTATGGGGAAAAAAACTGAAGGCAGCATGATGGATATTCAGTTGTGGCCTTCTGGCAAATATTTTCTTTAAATTGAAGGAAGTGACCCTGTCATTTGAGCAAAACCATAGCCCTTTTTAATTGTCTAATGGATACTTGACCCTATGAATTACAGAAGCCAAGCTAGAAGCAGGACTAGTCCATTAACACAGACATAAATTAAAATAAATTATATGTATATTCACAAAAATTCTTAGTAATGTTCTAACATACCCAGGACTGTACCCTGGGTGACTCTAGCAAATCTCGCCTGCTGCAACCTGTGCTGAGCTGAGCTCCGATTTCCCTTTGCTCGGTGGTAGCTGGCTGGCTTCAGGGCATTAATCCATCCCACTCTCATTTCCGGGGCTGGACTTGACCCTCCTGCCCTTATGAAGCACAGAGGTTACTGCAGGGGCCCTTAGTAGAAGGCTGAGCATAAGGCTGTGCTGCCAGGGCTCAGAGGGGCTGAGTCTCAAATGCTCAAGTCCCATCCCCTTAGATCTGGAAAGCACGTGTGCACTTCTGTCCTTGTAGGTGTATGACTAGCCTAGATGAAGCCCTTGCCGCAGGTCCAAATGGCCACTTCCCTCCCTTTAATGAACTCATAGAGACCTTGGCCTTTCCTCCAATGTCAAGTTTCCAAAGTGCGGTTGGAACTTAGAAGCTTGAGGGCTGCTGTGCTCCGTGTTATTTGAAAGGCGCTGCTTTGAAAAAGTTCTAATCTCTACAATCTTTCTGGTGTGTTAGCTCTTACAAGGTGAGTTCAGTGTATAAAGGATCTTTCACTATTCCATGAAGTCAAGGAGTTTTTTAAATGAAAAAACTCCATAGGCATTGAAATGAAGATATCATCAGGAGTGTTGTGTAAAATATATTTATTCTTTGAGCAAAATTTCACTAAGCTTCCTCAGTGAATCACTGTGGTAGATAAAAATAAAAATGTGAGACATTTCCCTTCAATCCAGCAGACTAAGGGAAAAATAAGCAGCCTCTTGGAACAGCCTGGCAGGGTGCTGAGATCAAAGCAAGACCACAGCTACAGAGAGTTTTGAGGGAGGCTGGTGCTGGCCAGCAGGCTCAGAGGTCAAGTTGCAGAGGAGCCCGGCCTCCCGAGCGTCCTGGACTTGTCCTTTGGTTATCCGCCCATGTCTGTACTCCATCGTCTCCACTGAAATCTTTCATCCCAGGCAGGGGTCTCGCTCGCTCTCGGAAACTGCTTACTCCTGCTCTTAAGAGTTTTGCTTAGATGCTGTCTGGATTTCTCTCCGTTTCTTTCTCTCTACATATTTCCAATTATTTAATGCCTACAGCCCTCCCTGAAGCTTTCTAGACCGTACACACTATGGCCTCTTTGTAGAGGCAGCACTTCTCACTTTCCCAGGAAACCCCACATGGGTGTCTTCCTGGCATGTCCCTTCAGAACCCCATGCCAACATCTTCTTTAGCACTTACATATTAAACTGCTGCAGTGAAATCTCCACTTGGGAGGTTTTATGGTTTCAGTGTGTGAACTGAACTCCTTTTCCTTGACCCCATCTAAGTCAGCTGCACCCGCAGGCTTTCCCCTTCTTGCCATCCTCTCGCAGCCCCCTAGGTGGTAAGTCCCTCCCAAACCGTGAACTCAACTTTGACCCTTCCCTTTTCCTGATAGCACGTGTCCAATTCTGGTTGCTCTAAACAGATCTAAAACCTAAAACCTTTCCAACAGTTCCACTTGTTTTCACTCTGGTCTTGGCCACTAGAATGATCTCAGACCTACATTATGCTTATAATCTTCTAACTTGTTTCCTCCTGGATCTCAATTCTGTTCTACACAAGCATTGAGTAAAAAAATCTTTCTCAACTTATGATGGTGTCGTTTGCTAATAAATCCAACACACAGCTTTATAGAAAAGTGGGGATTATAAGGGAGGGTAGGGGAACAGGGAAAAAAATGAGAATCAAATTGTGTCATCTACAGATACCAATTTTCAATGTTGGATATGATCATAAGGTATGTATAAAATGTACCAATAAAGTCAATTTAAAATTAAAAATCCAACATAAGATGAAAACATCGTGAGTCAAGAATGAACTAAGTAGGCCTAACTCACTGAAAATCACGGCTTAGCAATAGCATCAGCTGCACCTCTTGATCTCCGAGCTGACTGGGAGGTGGGGCTCACTGCTAATGCCAATCTTGGAGACAGAGGAAGATGCCCAGCAGGGGACACACCTGGGTGATAGGGAATTTCTAATATCAGTTCTTTGAGGAGGATCCATAATGGCTGCACCTAGTTTACAGTCTCAACAACAACAGAGTGTTCCTCTCCCACAGTCGTGCCAGTATTTATTATTTTTTAAATTTCCTAATGGTTGCTATTCTTTCTAGAGTAAGATGACATCTTAGGGTTGTTTTAACTTTCATTTCAAAAATGGCCACAGATGTTGAACATTTTACTCATGTGCCCATTAACTATTTGCATTTCTTCCTCTGTGAAGTGTTTGCTCGTTCCTCTTGTCCATTTCTTGACTAAGCTTTTAATTTTAGAAGGTTTGATATTTTTGAAGTTTGTTGTATAGTGTATAAATTAGTCGTCTGTCTGAGGAGTAGCAGGCAAAACTTTTTTCCATTCTGTAGGTTCTCTCCAGTTCCACTGAAGTTAATTTAGTTCTGCTGACTGATTCTTTTGCTGTACAGAAGATATTTAGTATGATACAATTCAAGTTGTTGATTCTTACAGTTATTTCTTATGCCATTGAGGCTGTTTAGAAAATCCTTTCCTATAACTGTGTCTTCAAGTGTTTTACTTATTATATCTTCCAGAGAGTTTAATGTTTAAGTTTTAATATTTAGAACTTTGATCTTTTTTATTTTAATTATGTATGTGATAAGAGATGAGGATCCACTTGCATTCTTCTGCAAACAGTTTCTCCAAAACCACTTGTTGAAAAGGCTTCTTTCCTGAAACACAGGCTGTTGGTCCCTTTGTCAAAGATCAGTTAGTTCAAGGTGTCTGGTGAGATTTCTAGAACTTTGATTCTGTCCCATTAATCCACAAGTCTGTGTTTGTCCCAGCACTGTGCTGTTTTTATCACTATTGCTCCATAATATAGCTTGAAGTCAGGTATTGCTTTCCTGCCTGTGTTGCTCTTATTGCCCTAAATCATGTTTGCCATGCTGGGTATCTTTTGATTCCACAAGAATTTTAGGATTGTTTTCTCTATATCTGTGCAGTACCATTGCAATGTGCTTTTCCTCAAAACTGCCCAATTCTTCCCCATTTTACTATCTAATGTCCTTCCAAGGATGACAGGGCATGCCACGCCCCTTACCCTCTCTGACCCCCCACTCCTCCCAGTCCCTGGACTTCAGAAATGATCTTCTGCATTCTTGGACAACCTGCTCTGCTTGGAACTCCTTCCTCAACAATGACAGAGCCAACAAACTCGTGTCCTTCAAGTCTCAGCTCTAATTTTACCTTCTCAAGAAGGCCAACCACAATGACCCTGTTTTATTTTTTATTTAAATTACATTTATTTTAATTAGATACATACAAACATAAAATTGTATGCATTAACAGGTTACCAAGAGATGTTTTGATTCGTGTGTGTATTGTGGAATGTCTAAATCAGACTAAACATATCTATCACTTCTCTTCTTTGAGGTAAAAACATTCAAAATACTTTCTTTACCCTACTTTATATTGTACCTTACATTGAAACTCTAATCTCAGTCATCATAACCTGTTTTTTTATACACATATCATTTTTAGAAGTTTTGTATATTCTCTCCAATATATTTGTTCCCCACAAGAATGCATACTATCTCTGAAGAGAAATTGTATTTTTTAAGAGAAAATTATTGTTATCCTGGAGCATTTCTAGAATAGTGCCTGTGATGGTTTTCAATAAATATTTGAAGAATGAATAGTAAGCAAGTAATATGTCAACTTCTATTCCTCTCAGTGGAACCTCTGCTTCCAGTAAACTCTTGGAGACAGTATGAATGAAGACATCATTCTTGTTTGTATTAACAATCAGTTATTACCTGTTTTAAACATGTCATTGAATTTTGCCAAGTGTTGATTTCAGTACTTGGTAAAACTTGGTTTTACTATGATCATGGGCCACAACTCTCACATATTTTGTGTATGAATATGACTTATCATGTTACACAACACCTACATAGTTTTTAAATTTGAACAGAACGTATAATAATCAGTATTGGAGATTGTAGTTGACAAGTAGGGAGATAGGAATTGAGGGTCCTTTGGAAGGATTGGCCTAGGGAACTTTACTTGTATCATTTGAAATAACTCCTGTGGAAACTGTTGCCTCCAATCTCCTTTTACTCTTTCTTCTTGTTGATATATCTTTTTATTTGCCATTTTCTTCTAATTTATATGCCATAGAGTACAGAATAACAACTCTATTTGCCTCTAAAGTCTCTTGCTTTTGTAGATATAAACTTTAGAGTTATGTGGGTTTTTAAATTTATTCATGTATGCTCACCATGCAAACATGGTGTAAATCTCAATATGTGCACAGTCAACTATCTATCAATTTACTGAGTGAATTCTACATCTATGGATGAAGGACGCTTAAGATATAGCCCTTGTCTGTAAAAAAATTTTACCTCACTGTCAACAATGCAGAAAAGTATGTTGAATTCTAGCACAGAAATACATGCAGCATGATATAAAACATAGGGTACTTAAGTCAAAGCTACTTCACTGACATACTTTTTGAAATTAGTAGACATTGGTCTATGTCTTAAAGAATTATTAGGAAGTAAAGATAAAACAGTAGGAGAATCAGACAGACTTGCAATAACATGGAGTTCAAGGAAATGCATGTGAGTTGCTACAACAGAAACTCCACATGTAGAGATGCAGTTAGAAAAGTGGATGCAGAGAGACTATCAAGCTATAGGACTGGAAACTTGAGCAGGTTGCAGGTCTAAGAGAACCCTCTTTCACAGGGTGTAGTTCTTGAACTTCTTTAGATAAGAAAATGAGGATACATTGAAGGAGTTACTTTTAGAAAAAATGATGATGATCAACTAAACAGATCAACTGGACAATGGGAATAGAAGGAGTTTCTTGAGCAGATGTAAGGCATCTATGATGTACCTATAACTAATCTCTTACCTAATAATTGAAGAACAGATGCTTTTCTCCTATAATCAGAAGAAAGACAAAAATATCTGCTCTCAGCATCTGTATTCAACATTGTATAAGTTTTACTAGCCAGGTCATTTAGGCAATAAAAACTAAATAATTAAAATGTGTCCAAATTTGAAAAGAAAAATTAAACTATTTCTATTTAGGGTTGATATGATCTGACATATACTAATTTTAAGCATTATTAGCAGTAATAAATAATTCAAGAAGGTTACAGAACACAAAAATCCATTTCAGTACACTAGTAAAGTAAAAGCTAAAAATTAAAGTAAGAAATTACTTTTACTTAAAATATCCCAAACAATTAGATACTTAATTTTAACAAAAGAAGCATAAGGCTTATAAAAGGAAACCATAAAATATTATTGAAGGAAATTAACTCTGTAATACAGTGGAAGACTGCACATTGCAACCACATTACCCAGACTGACTTTCGGAAAACTTGGGAAATGGATTCTGTAATTCATAGTAAAATGCAAGTAATCTTCAAATAAAAGACAAAGCTGGACGGGTCACACTTCTTAATCTACAACACTTTGCAAAGCTATAATACAAACTATGTCCTGTTAGCAGAAAGCAAAGGCATACAAGTCAATGGAATAAAATTAAGGACCTATCAACAAACTGTTACATTTGTGGTCAATTGATTTCAAACAAAGGAAGAAATATTGTTCAACTGGCCAGAAAATGCCTTTTCCATAAATGGTGCTGAGACAAATGTATACCCTCAAGCAAAACAGTGAAGCAGGAGCCCCAGGGACACATCACACAAAAAAATTAACAAAGAAATAAATACTCAAAATGTATTACAGACCCAAATGTGAAGCTCTTAGAAAAAAATAAAAATTAACTCTCTTGCCGGGCATGGTGGCTCATGCCTGTAATCCCAGCACTCGGGAGGCAGAGGCACTTGGGAGGCTGAGTTTGAGGCTTGCCTGGGCTACATAGTGAGCTCAGGGCCAGCCTGACCTACAAAGCTAGACCCTGTCTCAAAAAACAAAACAAAACAAAAAACTCTCTTCAGTTTTAGACTTTAGCGGTTTCAAAAGCATGGACTATAGGGCCAGAGATTTAGCTCAGTGGTTCCAGCACCTGCCTACCAAGCACAAGGTCCCTGGTTTGATCCTCAGTAATCACATAGAACAATACCGGGCATATGGCTCATGCCCAGCAGCAATCAGTACCACACACCACAAATGCCGGGCATGGTGGCTCAAGCCTGTAAGTCCAGCACTCGGGAGGCAGAGGAAGGAGGACTGCTAGTTTGAGGCTTCCCTGAGTTACTTAGTGAGCACTGGGCCAGCCTGAAGCACAAAGTGAGACCCTGTCTCAGAAAAAATAAAAGCACAAACCATAAAAGAAAAAAAAAAAAAAGAAAATGTGAACTTCATTAAAATTAAAACTATTTGATCTGTGTGGAGATTCCTCAGAAAACTAGGACTTGGGGTCCCATTTGACCCTGCTAGCCCCCTGCTAGGAATAGACCCAAAGGAATTTTAAAAATCACATTAGAAAGACAGATGTACACCCTTGTTTATAGCAGCTCAGTTCGTGATAGCTCAATCTTGGAAACAACCCAAATGCCCATCAACTGGAGAGTGGATAAAGAAGATGTGTTTTTTTTTTAAATAAAATGGAGTATTACTCTGCCATAAAGAATGACAAGGCTGATTAATTTATGTGCAAATGGATACACCTGGAGGACATGCTAATGAGTGAAATAAATAGATCACAGATAGGCAAATACTGGATCTTCTCGTTGATATGAGCACCTGTAGATGCAAATGAGCTCTAGAAAGTATGACAGTCTTTGTAGCATGGGAAATTTCCAAAGGAAACTTGGTGTGGGAATATAATGAGGGGAAGGAATAAATACAATTCTGAAAGAAAATAAATGAGCAAGTATATAAGGGCGTGGGGAGGTGTGGGTGGGTGGGGATATGGGTAAAGATGAGAATTGACTGGGTCATATATTGGTACAAATTCCCCAATGTGATTGTGAGATGTATATAAATTGTACCAATAAAGAATTCAATTAAAAAATTAAAACTGCTGGGTGTGGTGGCTCATGCCTGTAATCCCATCACTCAGGAGGCAGAGGCAGGCGGATTGCTGAGTTCAAGGCTTGCCTAGGCTACATAGTGAGCTCAGAGCCAGCCTGAACTACAAAGTGAGACTCTGTCTCAAAAAAAAAAAAAAGCTATTTGTGTTTTAAAGGGTTCTATTAGCAAAGAGAAAAGACAGTCTTTGGAACAGGAAAAATATTTTGATTTGACAAGAAAATTATATCTAAAACATATGTCTCTTAACCACTCAATAATAAAAAGACAACCCAATTAAAAAATGGGGGAAAATTGAATGTCTGGTTCTCTAAAAAGATATTATAATGGACAATAAACACATGGAAAGATCTTGAATATCATTAGTCATAAAGAAAAGGCAAAACAAAACCACCATGACATACTACTTCACACCAAAAAATGCAGTTATAATTTTTAAAAAGCCAGCATTACAAAACAAAGTAGACAATAACCAGGGTTGATAAAGATGTAGAGAAATTAGACTCCTCATCCCTTACTGCATGAATATTATATATTATAGAAAAACAAAATGGCGCACCTACTTAGGAAAACAGTTTGGTAGTTTCTCAAAGTGCTAAATGTGGTGTTAGCACATGACTCAGCATTTCTATCTCCAGATATTTACCCAAGAGAAAAGAGAACAGTCATTTCTTCCAACACATGTCCATGTCCATTCAAAAATATGTACACAGATGTTCACAGCAGAAATACTCACAACAGCTTAAAGTGGAAACAGCCTACGTGGCTAGCAACTGACAAACAGCCAAAAACTATGGTACGGACGTGCAATGAAATATTATTCAACAAAAAGTATTAAATTCTACATGGACTGTGACATGGATGAGTGTTAGAACCACAGCGGTGAGTGAGAAAGCTGCCACAAAAGATCCCATATTTTGTAGAGTATCCAGAATCACTTACTACAGCCCTGGCCTGGTGGCGAGAATGACTCACAGAGAATGACTGACAATGGGGTGAGTTGTGTCTTCCTTCTGAGAAAATAAAAATTTCCTAAAATTAGATTGGGTGATGGTTGTGCATCACTGAGTACACTAAGCAACGGTAAGTGCACACTTTTTATATAATACATGAATTATACTTCGCTAAGACTTTAATCAAGGGCATATTCAAAACCACATGTATCTTTGTGATCAAATTAAAGATGGGGAAGAAATACACCAAAATGTGAAATGTGTTTCTCTCTGGGATGAGAAATTACTGTTGATTTTTATTTTTTCTTCATACTTTCTGAAACTTTTCAAAATACTCAAGTAAACTTTATTTTTTAAACTTACAATTTAAAATATCTAGATATATTAAAATAAAAGAAGGTTCTGTATGTTAACAGCCAGATTTGATTTTTAGAGAGACAGTTGTAAAACTTTGTGAAAGCACCAAAACTCACGTAGACCAAGGCAAAAAGCACAATCATGAAATTGTCCTATCTGCCAGGAGAGAACTAGGAAAGTTCCTTAATTAAAGCTCTAGGCATGGAGAGAAAAGATGAAAATTTGAAAACTATAAAGAAAAATCACTTGGACTTGGAAACTGATTATGTAAAAGAAAATATAAAATCATCAATTCAGCCTAAGTTCCCAATGGGGACAAATGGGTACACAGTAGAAAATTTCACTATTTTGAAAATAAATTCTAACTTTGAGAAAATACATATTTTAATTTAAAATCAGTTTTTGTTTAAGGAGACAGTAACTTTCATACACAAGTGTAGTCACAATACCTGACCTTGAGCACATGTTCCAGAAGTTTGTAATGATGACTAAACTAGCTCATTAATATTGAATCGGTGTGCTTCTTGTTTTTTTTTTTTTTGCTTTTACAAAAGTTGCTCTAATGCAGTAAAGTCAGCATCATGTTTTGCTTTGATAAAAATGCATTGCTTCTTATTAAGTATATATTAATTCATAATGGTGTACTAATGAGGGAAAAGAATAAATATGATTTGGAAAGAAAATGAAAGAGCATGTATATAAGGGGTGGGGGGGTTGTGGGTGGGTAGGGATGTGGGTAAAAATGAAAATTAACTTGTGTCGTATACTGGTACAAATTCCCCAATGTTGAGTGTGATTGTGAGCTGTATATAAAATGTACCAATAAAGAATTCAATTAAAAAATGCAGATTCTAAGACCCTATCCCAGCTTTGTGGAACCCCAAACTCTGTGGATGACCCAAGAAATCATTATTAGCTTTGAAATCTCTTCTTATAGATTCTGAAGCATGCTAGTGACTGAGCCTCATTGATATATACATCATGGCCCCATGGCCCCACGCTCTCTTTAAATCTAAGATTGAGCTAGCTAAGACATTGTAGGAGAGGACAAAGTTCACCAAGAGTTCAAACATTTAGGGAACATCTTCCAGGAAAGTGGTTTGATCCAATGATGTGCAACTGTATGCTCATCAGTTATGGACAAGATGCTTAGAGATAAAAAGGTATTTGTAATCAAAGAGGAAATTGGCAAGTAGAGCAGAGAAGGAGGCTGTCTTGGGTATCACTGACATGGTGGATGAGAAGAATAGAGCAGCTGTCAAATACTAAAGTTCCTTATTTTCTCTATATATCTCTTTACTTGGGGTTAAGAGGATTATATGTAGCTCACTTTCTTAAGGAAATTGTTTTATGTAAGATGTTCACTTTCTACAAACTTAAAAAATTTAACACAGAAGTCCAAGAACAATCAAGAAACACAATTTTGTATCAAAGTATGAAACGATTGTATGCCCTGATATTTCAGAATATTCTTGTGTCTTAGATTGATCAAGATGTCAGTTCATTTGTAGCTTTGGAGTTGGGATTCCTCTTCTACAGATTCTTTTTCAAAACTGGCTTTTCTTTCTAAACTCTTAATATCCACTTTAATGCTGCCCTATAAGTCTTCTTTTTAGGAACGTCTTAATTAAATTCTCATTCAGTTAATGGAAAAAGTTATTCATAATTTCTCCCAAATCCTAATGAGTCCACAGATTAGAGCATTAGGGATTAGTCCTCTCAGCTAATGACATTTCAGCTCAGCTCGCATTAGTTTAATATTTTTGGCTCCTTCACATTCTTAGTCTTCTCCATTAAGTAGCTTTAAAATACTAAAATCGAGTCTATTATTGAAGCAAGATAAATCATCTTTATGACTACCCATTCTAGAATTCCTCTGCAGTGAAAACTATTTTGCAAATTCACCAGTCCAATTTTTGAGACCTCCAACAACTGCCTTGTGTCTAGCTGACCAATCTTGTCTCCTCTTTTTTTTCCAGGTTGCCCCAAGGAGCCACTAAGCTAATTTTCATCCTTCCCTAGGTTTATGAGCAGCTGGGCCTTCTATCTATGCTGCTAGAAATTCTGGCACATGGTTAAGCAAATAAATAGTTGCTGACTTGAAATGAGTCTCATCTCTCTACCCTTTGCTAATTCATATTACTCCTATTTATCAAAAATTAATTCATATTTCTTACAGAAAATATTTATTGAATAACCCTAGGCTTGACACCACTGTCCTAAAAGTCCCTCTGCACTGATTTATTTAGCTTCTGAAGTACATTTCAGGATATATTACCCAATAACTGGATACAAATTGAATACATAAACAAATTAAATTTCTTTCTCACACCACTTCTAATATAAATTCCAGATAGATTAAAATGTTAAATTTTAATATCATCTAAATCTAGAAATAAATACTAGTAAATTTTATATAGCACTTGGGATAGAGACTTTCTAAGTCCTAGCAAAGACAGTTTCACAGACATGATACTATAAATTTTTAAAGCACTTTAAAGAAGATGAAGAAAACTAAGCGCTACTAATTGTAAGGTCAGATTATGAAAAATTATTCATGATGTGAAATAAAAAGTTAATTTCCTTAAAGAACAAAAATCTCTCACAAACTAGACTTTAAATCTACAACCAAAAAATGCCAGAAATCCACAAACAGAAAATAAACAGAAAACAGAATACAAATGTCCAATAAGTGTATGGGAATTGTTCCACATCACTAGTAGTCAAAGTAAGTAAGATTTTAAAAAGATACTGTGTGGTAGAAGCCTTGTGGAGATGTTACAAATAGCAATAAATTATTTTTAATTTCTAGCACTGGTTTTGGTGTAAGGAACAGGCCTGTTCAGAGTTTACACTTGAATTATTTTTAAAAGCTTTCCGAAAGCATCAAGACACATTTACCTCTCAGAGTTTAATCTAAGGAAGTAATTGATTTGGTCAAATAACTAGAGAACTCTTCATGCCATCATCATTATGTAATAACTATAAGACATGTAATATTCTAAACATTCTAAAATCGGAGTTTGGTGGATACATCATCATGTAACTAAACAATGGCATAATTTCGAGTCATTACAAACAATAGTAAGGTAAAATATTTAAAGAACTAGAAAGCTGGTCAATATGAAAATTCAAAAGAAAAATGCATGGGTTTAAAAGGTTTAGTTCTGAGTCCAGTTATGTATAGTTTGCATTTTCTTAGTATTTACAGAATTACTATCCCCACTCCCCATGCTGGAGACTGAATCCAGGGCCTTAGAGATGCTAGACAAGCTCTGCAAGCTCGAGGCCTCAAAAACAGTTCAATAGTGAACATGTATAATGAGCCCCAGAGTGGGGATTTTAGGGACTGACCTTAAGTTTAGACAATGTCACATATTTCAGAATTTGAGGCTCTTAGAATATCTACTGTTCTTCTATTTCAGGAAATTTAAAGGACAAATCTTCAAATAGCTTTCTTCTGGCAATATAGAAATGTTATTTACTATCAAATAACCACTTTCACTCTTTCAAACTATGAAATAATTAATATTGGCACTCAAGATGCATAGGTGATTGAGAGTTTGTCTTGTAAGTTATAAAATATTTTTCTTTCCAATTATAGTCATTTAAAAATTTAATATTTCATGCCGGGCGTGGTGGCTCATGCCTGTAATCCCAGCACTCGGGAGGCAGAGGCAGGACGATTGCTGAGTTCGAGGCTTGCCTGGACTACATAGTGAGCTTGGGGCCAGCCTGAACTGCAAAGCGAGACCCTGTCTCAAAAAAAAAATCTAATATTTCATAGATGTCTGCATTATTTTCTTCAGTAATGCTGGCTGACTATGACTGAGATTCTTCCAGATACTCAGGATCATGGGTATGCTTGTCACTTCAATGTTATGGTATCCCGGTGCACTCAGGGCCATCACAGAACATTAAATTCTGTACTAAATAAGCTCAGTCATGGTGCTTCCAAGTTTCAGTAATCAAATTTAACGTTATTTGGGTTTCTTCCCTGGCTGTCAGCTGTTCTCTGTGTCTGTCTCTCTGTCTCTGCCTCTGACATGTGGTAACTGCATGTTCTAGCACTGAGCTACATCCCCACCCCAGTTGTTATTTCTGATTATTATCTACATGCTAAAGCTAATAAACTGCTAAACAAAATTCTTATTTGAGAGTTGTCAAACAAGATGTAGTGAATTTAGAAACCACAAGACCAAATCAATAAGAATTATGTGTAAATTGGAAACAAATCACATTTAATTATATGTCCAAGGGACTGGCTTAGGAATAAAGTATGTAAGTTTAACATACCAAATTTTTGTAACACGGATGTGATGCTGAATATTCCATTTTCTTTAAGATTCAAATGCTTAGTAATTCCATAATGTGCATTTGCTAGTTCAAAATTTCCAAGAATAGTTTTAGATATTTTAAGAAAAAAGAAAGTCACAATAGAACACCAAAGATCATCATGCCACAAAAGAATAACTCATACTGAAACACCTGAACAAAGGCAGTGAGTCATCTCTTTTTAAATTTTTGTTTCTGTAAATTAAACTATACTCTGATAATTCTAATCAGTCTGTAGGAAGTCAGGAAAGTGGTTGCACATGAAGCTGGTTATTGTAGCCAAGACCTTTGGGTGATAGGTACTTTTTATCTAAATTTACTTACATACTTTCATTTCCTGAAAATTCACTGAGCTATACATTTATGATTCAGATAGGTTTTTGTGATTTACACAACAATAAAGTTAATTATGCAAAAATAAGACATTTCTAAGTGTAAAAGTAAGGAACTGTATTTTGAAATTTTGTCTTTGAGCTGCAGTGGGACACCACGAAGTGCCTGGGCTTTGGTTGGCCTCTAAGGCAACTAAGATCTTGCTCATCTTTGCGCTTGATTCAGAGTCCTAATCAATCATTTTCATGCCTCTTATTTTGAAGCGATGTGATATAGCACCTTGGGTAGGATCATGACCTCTGTTAAACCCCCTCAATCCCTTCGCCTCTGCCAAGGATGCAGACACCAGAGGTCACTTAAACATGGAACTGTCACAGTGTTCATTGTTACTTTATGGGAATACTCTGTCTGAAAATGAAGTCAATACAGAGAAAATGACTAAGAGGTAGAGAAAGAAATTAAGTTATCCTGGTGCTGTCCATACTGTTTCAACTTCAGGTCTGGTCTAGCTATACCTGGCAGGCAGAGTAGCTTTGAATTGTTCTACCATGTAAATTCCCTCCCTGTAGTATTGTGGTTTTTAAGCCTAGTTTGAGTTAGTTTTCTGCTTTTTAGAACCAAAGAACCCTCAGTGATGCTTTTTGCAAGGGGCATTGCTTTAATATCTCTAGTTTAGTCACTAGAGAGTGTGGGTTGTGCAGGACAAGGTCTTCTGCATGGTTTCTTCTCAAATAAGATCTCTTCAAGAATTCCAAATGATGCTTGAACTTGATGCAAGATCCCACAGGATGGTGGCAAACCAAGAAACCTGTAATAGACTATATTGCTGAAAATATACTTTAGTGTATGTGCTGCCGAAGCGAGCACTGCTAAAAATATATAACATATTCTGACCAGCATCCTTGGACAGCCATGCCACATTGCTCTTTATAATCATAAGAGGCAGAAATCTTTTTTTTTTTGGTGCTTTAAAAAAAATATGATCCTGGAACTAAACTATTCACTAAGGTCAACCTTTTGTCAAGTCTTATCTTCCACAATCGTTTGAAAGTCCTAATATACTCCCTGGTGGAAATCTTGTCATGCAGAAAGAGGTAAGATGAAGGATTTGGTCCATTAGCACCTTCCTCTTCCTTCCCATCTGGTTTCCTCTGTGGCCTTACCACTGTGGCCCATTAGACACATTCTTGACAGTCATCCTCCTTTCTCTACTCCTGCCTTCAAGCCTGAGCTCTCTGGAGAGCACCTGCAGCCCCACGTGTCACCATGCTGATTGCTCTCCTTGAATCCCTCCTTCCCTTGCTTCTGTGCCTCCTGTTCTCATAGCTCCCTGTGCAATTTTCCCTTTCTCCATGAGGGCTTCTCATCATTTCTCACTCTTAACCTTTCCTAAATGATATTTCCCCACTTCACATTTTAAAGACCACCATTCTTCAGTTTAGACCCCCCTTTTCTCAGCTCAGACTTAATGGAAATAATTAGCTACCCTCTAGAGTCTTAAATGCACACTTTTTAAACCATTAGCTGCTACTATAACAAAATTTCTGAAGCTAATGCTTTAGGAAGAAAGTAAGTTTATTTAGTTCAGTCTTGGAGACTAAAAGTCCAAGATCAAGTAGCCCATCGATTTTGTGTCTATAAAGGGCTCCTGACTGTATCATATACAGTGGATGGAATCATGGTGAGAGTGGGTGCCAGAGGGAGAGGTTACCTGAGGAGACTTGAAAACAAGAAAGAGCCAGGAGAACCTAGTTTTGCTCTTTTATAGCCCTTGTGGAAATTAAGTGGCTGAGAATGACACTAATTCCTTCCATGACCAGCATTGCTGTGACTCAACTGCATCTCATTAGACCCCACCCTTAACGGCTCTACCAGCTATGCGACCATATGGAGGAACAAAATTCTAACACATGAAACTTCAGGAGACACATTCAGATCAGAGCACTAATACTGAACATTGCTCATTACCTCCCCACCTGCCACTCCTGTCTGCACAAGCTCATTGCTTAATTCCACCAGGTGCTCCTCATCTTAGCTTCACAGTAGGGTCTTGACTCCTGGCTACTATTTTCCAATCACCAAGCATTGCCCTATCTTGCTTCCTAGCTGATTATTGAATTCCCTTCTCTTACTCTTAGTTTATTGAATTCCCTTCTCTTACTCTTACTTGAATTACTATTGTTTCCTTTCTATTGAGAACCAGCCTTTGAAACTCCCCATCATAAACACCAAATTAATCCCATGGGGGAAATGCATATATGTGTTGCCCCACCCCCACCCCAACCACAAGAAGAGAACAGGCTCCTTAATATGGTACTTGGAATGATGAACTCCTTCCCTGGTGCTTGTGTACTCAAAGATATGAAATTAATTCTATTTCTCTCTTGAGCTATGCCTCATCTCTTTCTTCACCCATGTTAACTCCACTGCCTGAAACTCCTTCCCCCTGTCTTTACTTGGCTATTCCAAATTCATCAGCTAAGAATTAGCTGAGGTATGTGACAGGGCCCAGGATACCACTGTTCATTCCTCATGGATGCACTGGAATCCTCCTCCAGGATTCTATTAATTCAGTGCATGTCTCCCTTTCTGCATGTTGCTTCCATCACATATTTATAGGTCTGCTTCTGCTTTGAACCATGAACTTTCTGAGGAGAGGGGCTATGTGTGTTTACTTTTGTGAATAGCTGAAAGTACAAGTTTAGTGACTGGTTATTGATGGAATGAACTGGAAGGTGGGCAAGGTCTGTAATGCACAACAGTGAAGAAACACCATTTATCAAAAGTATGCCGGAGATAGACCTAGTTAATTAGGACTACTTTAAGTGAGCCATACTGTGTGCCATCAGCTTCCACCAGAGTGTCATTAGCCCTAATTATCTTCCTGAATTTAATTGATAGGTAGAGCATTAGAGGAGAATTTTACTCCTCCAATATTTCTATAATAACATATTGCACTACTGCAAGTTCAGAATTGCAGCTTTGTGGCCAAAGAAGGTAAAATAATTTTTTAAAAGAAAAGTATTCTTCCAGCCCACATACAATGTTTAGAAAATATGAATTAAGAATCTTCTTAACAAAAATACTATTATACTTTTTATTCAGTCTACTCCTATATAATGTTGTTTAATACATGGAAACTATACAGATCAGTAAGAGATTTGATAAATGCTATTCCTGAAAACAATCCCACATGATGGAGGTGACTTCCACCCCATTCATCACTCCACTGCCAAGACATTAAGACCGATTCACCTCTTAACTGAAGAGTGATAATTAAAAGGTTCACACTACATGAATAGAAAGAAAAACACTAATTCAGGCCTGAGGCATCAGCATTAGTGAGCATAGACGATGACTTCCTCATTTAGGGCTCATGGACATACAGATGAGGTTTAATGTTCAGAGGTTCAGACCCTCAGAGCTGGAGTGATGCACAGAGTTCTCACTTACATGAGTGAATTAGAACAACAGGAGCCCTGGGGTAGGAGCTGGCTTCTTCTTTCGGTCTGTAACACCCAGACATTCAGTGAGTACTGGCTGTGTCCTGTCACTTTCCGTGTATGTATTAATTTCCATCATAATACTACAAGACAGGTACCGTTAAGGCACCATATGGCACAGGGGAAGATGTGGAGAGTGCATGACTTGCCTGAGGACGAGCACAGAGCCAGAATTGAAGCCCAGGTAGTAGACTCTGCTCTTAACCTCACCAGTGTGTGGTTTGTACCAGCAACTGCAGTGGAAGTGTTTTTGCAGCACAAACCCTTGAGCTGTGCCCCAGAGTTATGGAATGAGAAACTTGTGTATGAAGGTCGAGTGACATGGATGGAAACATGATCTCCAGGGAAGCCTGAAGCACGTAAAGTCAAGATCTCCTGTGCTATCCCACCATACCATAGTGGTGCCTCTTAGACCTTAAAATTGTTCAAACCAGTGCCGGGCATGGTGGCTCACGCCTGTAATCCCAGCACTCGGGAGGCAGAGACAGGAGGATTGTTGAGTTCGAGGCTTGCCTGGACTACATAGTGAGCTCAGAGCCAGCCTGAACTACAAAGCGAGACCCTGTCTCAAAAAAAAAAATTGTTCAAACCACTTGGAGGACCTGTGAAGTACAGTTTTTGATTCCTTAGGCCAGGATAAGGCCTAAAGATCCAAGCTTCTAACTGGGCCCTGATGATCTTTTTACTGGTTTAGGTACTTCACTTTGAGAAGCAAGGCCCTAGAAAGCAAGCAGCTAGAAGATAGGATAACATTGATCTTTGCTGTAATTTTGAGAGAAGAGTTTCTGACTGATGTTTTCTGTCAGAAATACACCCACATCTGAATGTCTAAGGTATGCACTGTAGGACAAAAGAAAGTCAACTTCTGGCTGAAATGCATCTTCCCAACTCACCTTTCCAACCTTCTGATCACAGCATGTTCTGTTTATTAACACCCAGGAGCTTTCGTATTGCCCACCGACCTCAGAGATGTTTAACCGTATTTCTCTTTGCATTTAATATGACACTTTGCAATCCCAGGGCAAGTGAATATGTCATGTGTTTTGGAAAAGAAGGTGAAAAAAATAGCATAAAGAAGGATAAATATAATGTAGAATGTTTGAGGGTGTTTACCAAAACTAGACTCCAAGGAGAAAAATGAATGGCAGCCAACCAATTCTCTGAGCATTGCTCTAATCCTCTCCCACCTGGGTTAAGAATTGGCAAACCATCATCGAGGTTAAGTAAAACAGAATTGGAAAAGACTCAGAGCTCTGTTTTCACTAACATGGTTCAAAGGTTTTGGGAGAATTTGAATCAAACTTGATAAAAGATATTATGAAACCATCTTTAACTGGGAAAGTGTCACACAATGAACCTTAAACAAAAGGTAGGTGAAGTGATAAATTATTCATATTGGCCAGAGAATTACATGAGCATAGAAATGGGGGATACTCTCCAGATACCCTCTGTGCAGTGAAAAGCAAGCTTCTTTAAACACATAACAAGTATTTGGGTCCTGAAGTAAATTAAATATTTTGTAAATAGTTTATGGGGTACATGGCTGTAGTCCTTCCTAAGTAAAACACTTGAGCACAGTAAGCCTTCTAAGTGCCTGGGTTGGCGGAACATTGGTAAACATGGTGTGTTGACTGCAAAAATTGGGCTGCAATGACTGACAAGAAATAATTCCAAAAATTGACGTTGGAAACACTGTGAAGCTCAAGAGCAGGATTTCAATGTGTTGCTCATTCTGCGAGGATTTCTCAGCATCACTGAAAATAATAATGCTAGGCTGTATTAAGATGACAGCATAAACATTACTTTAAATTTGATTAACATCGAAACAAGTTGTAAGGAACAGACACAATAGCTTTTTTTTTTTTGACTTAATGACTACATTTAAAGACCAAAAGTAGGGAAAGAGGAAATGACTTGTCAAATTTAATCTTTTAACAGTTCTTTGAGGGGATATTCACAGACTAAGTAACAAGGACAATTTAATACTCTAAACAATAACATTTCCTCAAAACATTGCTGTAAAAATAGGGATATGCAGTAGATATACTAGGAAAACTTCATACCTGGCTGATGCAAAGTAAGTTTGATGTACAAAAAACAATGATTCTTTAAAGAGCAGTTTTCTGTGTGGTTAAAAGAGCTAATTAAATCAGCTTATTAAGTGAATAACCAAATTCTATCCATATGCTACTTTTTTATGATCGTCAGAAGCAGGAGAGTTATAGTTTGAAGCACAGAAATACAACTGAACAATCTATATTGAAGACTGTCACTGAGTTGCTAGCTCATCCAGCCATCTTGTGACACCTCCCTTTTGGGGTTAATCAGGACTGTGTGTAAACCAAGAAAAGAACAGCTCCACATCCAGACCCAGAATGAGTTAATCTCCTTGATAGTGTGCTGCTGGATATTCAGAGTGTCTTTTGCTTACTGCAGTACACGCTCTGCTCCCCCTGGCTCCAGCCACAGAAGGTGGGATGTTGCCAAAGAAAGCCCTCAGACAAGAGCTCCTTCTAGTGTTCAGTGCCAATGAAGTCAGCTGTGCCATACAAACCATAGTTCACCACCACTGGCCTAGACCCTTGACTTCAACTGAGGATGACTAAGGTTCAGCTTACCTTCAGGACACCTGCAGTCTTCAGTAGAAATGACTAAATCCCAGGGACTCTCCTACAGCCAAGCTCTTTAGCACCTTCCTTTCCACAAGTGTTGACCAGAGGAGCACTGCCTAACAAATCCCTGAGTGTAAATCCCCATGACACCATCTGCTTCCCAAGAGCACCAGCTACAGCAGTTAGCAATTGAAACTTCTGAACAACTGAATTTATGGAGAACTAAAACTCAACTCAGGACTCCAGAACAAGTACAAAGTTCAGGACTGACTGAAAATGACCTTAATTTCTCACTACCTGAGCAGTGAGCTATCTGAGCTGGCCCCAACCATCTCTCCCCCAAGGAAGGTGTTGTATCGCTGTGCATAGAGACAGCCATTATACTCCAAGGCCCTAAAATCTTCAGGGCCTTAGCACCACGTGATCCTAGACAAATCCTACAAAGAGCTGAAACCTCAGACCAAGTGGTTGAGCACAAACATGCCTTCTGACAGGGCCACTTTCTCACACTGACCCTAGAGAAAGCAGGATAGCGGAGAGAGCAAGTTCTCTGCTCTGAGACGGAAGTCCTGCTTCCTCCGGGATCTCTCCCAAGCTCCACACCTACCAAGCCTTCTCAGGACTCTAGAGAGTACATGGGAAGAAGGAGGGGTCTGACTTTCCTCTCTCACTGATTCTGGCTCTAAGTAGGTGTCCCTTTTTCTACTGAAATCACTCAAAAATATTGTGGAATTTCTCTTGAACCTTTGTAACTAGTAAAGGGAGATCTTATGGGACTCTCTCTGAACCACACCAGTGACTACAGATAGAATGATTCTTCTTGGCTCCAACTGTGCTTTTTTCAACATATCAGAGAGGTTTATAGCTATCTGGAGATGGGCATAATTTTTGTGAAGAAGAAAAGTCCCTGGCAGAGCAGATGAGATGGATCAGGGAGTCCAAAGTCCTCAGAGTGAGAAAGAGAAAAGCCTAGTTTAATCATTTGGCAAAGCTGTCTACTCACTGTGAGGCAACATCCAGACTGTTGCAGTATTCCAAAACTATCCCCAGTGTGATCAAGCCAATGTGTTAAAAGCTCAAAATGGAGGGATCTCAGTCCATAAGGGAAGAGCTGTACAACCACACAGTTTCTCTGGCTTTCTTACCCTAGTAGGAGAATCTTCTACCTTTCTAAGAATTATAGGGGCTGGACAGACAAAGATGGAACAAGGAGTTGCACTCTAAGCCAGACAGCCTGGTTCTAGAATGTCTTAATTCTCTCCCAGTCCAGGGGGTTCATCTTTCCTTATAAAACCAGTATATAATTAAGAGGCCCAGGCCACTGCTCTGGGAGATGAAAAGTAAATATACTTTTTCTCCTCTCTGACTCTGGCCTCATACATTTCCCCTTCTTCTTAACTAGAGCTACAGGATTTTATGGAATTCATCTCAGACCCTGAAACATGACGAGTGAAAGTCTATGTGGGACACACCTTCTCCAGCCATATTTCTCATGAGAATACCTTAAACGTTTATATAGCTTAACTTTTTAAAACACATTCTTGTGTATTAACTCAATATACATATATCAGCCTGTGACATTAGCAAGGGGTATACATTACCCTTATGTTTTCAGAAATGAATATTAAAACATAGAGTCATATAAAAGTTTTCTTCATGAATTATAAAACAATCTTATAAAGGCATACAAGGTGGATCACAAAAAATCATGGGATCACACAAAGCTAATGCAAAAATTCCCAGATATATGATCAACATAATTATGGGGCATGAAATAAGCCTTGAAATGTGATGTGAAACTCTCTTTGGTATAAGCTGTGAGGAAGATCAGAGGCTAAAGTGAAAAGGAGGTTGGAGAAAAAGCATTAGAGGTAAGAGAGAGTGATTGATTGTCAAGAATATACAAAGCCATGATCAGGATTTTCGGCCAAAATGAGATCCCCCATGAAAAGCAACTCTAAAAATGTGCCTCCAATGCAATGATGGAACCACTCAGGATATTTGGCATTCCTATTCCTCTTCTGAAAGTTCAGCTCTACCTCTTCTCCTGTGGGAAATGGGAGAGAATTTCATTAAAATAAGATCTAATTGACAAAAAGTGCTTTATGCAAGGTCTTTTGGGTGCCAGATATCTGCTGGGGACTAACTATGAACAGTCCAAAGTAAGAAAATGACTACCAATCACTTACATTATGAGAGTGTGATTGGTGACTGAACCCATGCACTTTGAAAAGCTTGAGGAACAACTGCTTCAACTGAGAATTATCCAGTGTCCATATTTTGCTGTAAAAATGGCTGTACATAACTACCTTGTATTGGGGTGGGAGTTACTGCACTGGGTCATCTTCTAACTGAATTAAGAAGGAATATGAACTTTTATCTATTCTGATTCTGAATCTCTCCAAGCTATGTCCTTAATGCTGCACTGTGATCCTGTTACAAAGAAGCTAAGCAACATCACCCTGCACAGACTCATTGATCCTTTGCAAGCACGAGGGCTTTTAGGGACAGACCACCCCAACCTCCACGTGGCACTAAAGGCCCTTCTCCAAAGTACTGATGACTAGTCACATGAGCAGTAGAATTTCATTTGCTTCTTTTGTGTGCACCAAATATTTCAGTAAAAATACCACAGCATCCGATGCTCTGGGACATGACAATCTACTGGGTGCATTTCTGGAGCACAAAAATGCTTCTGGAAACCGTGGCAAACCCCGTGCCACCTCTGTGTAGAACATGCTTATAAAGCAGATGTTCCTAGTTTTAATTTTTGTGAACTCTCAGATGGATTAAGTCAAACATCTCCAAGCTTTATTCATTACTGCTACTGTAGGTAATTGGTACCCGTGGTAACAGTAATTTAGAGTTATTAATGAAAATGAAGACTAATTAAAAAAACAACACAAACATCTAAACCAAGCCAAGGTAGAAATATGAAGCTTTCACAGACTAATTTTATCCAAGTTTTTTTTCTTCTATTCTAAAGAAGAGATACTACTTGGCGATTTAAGAAAAAAAGTACATAGTCATTCAGATTAGTGTTGAAGAGCTTTGAACATACCTGCAACCCTTCAATGGCCAGTTTAAGGATTGAAGGTGTCAGTTTGGAAGCTTGTTTGAAGGAAAAATTACTCCAGTCTATAATTAAAATGAAGCCATTTATCTGAAGCTCCGGATCTTCAATAAGGACTTCCAGGGACAGTAGAATGGCACGGAGGATGTCGGTGAAGGAGTTCCTGTGGCCAAAGCAAAGAGGGGAGTTATGTGTGAATAGAAGCAGATGACAGATAGCACGTGATAGGTAGATTTCACCCTGTGCACAGCAGAGCTGGTCTCACATTGCTCTTCCATGAACACAGCCTGCAGAGTCGTACTGATCTCTGTACCCAGAATGACTGAAAATACATTACAAAATTTCCCAGACATAATACTTTGAGGATCCCAGAGTGGATGCTTCCTTTTGATCTGACCCCACCAGCACCCCAAACTTAATGAAGTGTCACTCTTCTGCACTCCCATGGCCCTCTGTACGATGCTTCCTTAGTAGTATTGATTGCACTTTGCTGAAATACAGCTCTTACTTATGGCTCTCCCTCACCAGGCTGAGCCATCCTTATGGGCAGGAACCGGGCCATGTCCTCATAGTGTCTCCAGTACCTAGATGCTCAATGAATCAATGATGTACAAATGAGGTGAGACCTTAATCAGAGGCTCTTATTTTGATTAACATCTTTTATGTTCCAAATCTTGGAATGAGTGTAAAAACACCCATGCAATTGACGCTATTGTTTTTGCTTTGATTTATAGGCAGAGAAAAAAATAAAGCAGAAAGAAGAGCTTATTTTCACTGTAAGTCTGTAGAGTATGATTCAGGAGGGAAATCACTTTGAGTACATCAGTAACTATGACAACAGGCAGACCTGAATACAAACTAGGATGACAGTTCTCTAGTGTCATGTGTATTTCATCTCATCATATATTCCCACTCACCAGTTGATTTTTGTTTTCCATAATTTCCTAACATGAAGAAATGAAGGCATTTTAACTCAGCTATTTCACCCAAAAAATTATCTTTGCTGCAAATCTAAGATCTTTGAAAATCTTTAATTTCAATGTCCTCTTTTGATGAGTAGGAAACATAAGCTTGGATATCAAATGATGGCAAAATCTACTACTCCCTCCAGTTTTCATTTCATAGTCTTATGAAATCAGTGTCAAATGATCAGATTCCAGAGAAGTCTGGTCTGGTTTTGGATTCTAACCAAGTCAGAAAATCTGTGATTGAACAATGAGCTGATAAGAATTTACTAAATGACTTTTATAAGCTCAGTACTTTGTTTAATGCCCCGAATTATAAACCAGTATGCCCTACTTGTACTTTCAAAGAGCTGTAATTTAGTTGGGAAGGGCTATGGACTCCTAACGTGATTGAGAAGAACTGACAAAATTTGAGAAGTCAGGGAGGAGTTGTGGAAGGAAGAAGGCTTGGTGTCAGTTGTGAAGAGTTGGTAGGATTTAGATGTAATGTATAGTTAGGAAAGTGGGAATTAAGGCCTATCATAAGAGAAAAGTGACATTTAATTTTTAAAAGAGGTCTATAATTGAGCAGAATCTCAATTCTTCTTACTAACTTTCCCCTTATATCAAATTAAAATTTCCCCTATCAAACTCCGTTGGAGTTAGTTCTGCAATATGGAAAAAGCTTTCAAATCTTCCCACATCATACATTTCATATATATAAATGTGGTTAGCATGATACTCTACCAGATCTTTAGATTTTAAAAGATCATGGGGCCAGAGATTTATCTCAGTGGTTCCAGCACCTGCCTCTCAAGCACAAGGTCCTGAGTTCAGTCTTGGTAACCATATACAACAATGCTGGGCATGGTGACTCACGCCCACCAGCAATCAGTACCACATACCACAGTGCCGGGCATGGTGGCTCATGCCTATAATCCCAGCACTCAGGAGGCAGAGTCAGGAGGATTGCTGAGTTCGAGGCTTGCCTGGGCTACATAGTGAGCTCAGGGCCAGCCTGAACAAGAAAGCGAGACCCTGTTTCAAAAAAAAAAAAATATCATAAATCCCTTGAGGAAATGGCTCTTCACAGTGTTCCTTAGCATTATTGTCTCTTTTCATATACACTGCCTTTACATTTTCAGAGATATTATATGGCAAATTTTCATTGGAAGTTCGTTTTTATATTTAGATTTATGCCATTTATCAAAAGGTCCAAATCCTTCTCAGTTATACTCCTTTTGTGAAGAACAAACTGACATAAATGGAATACATGACCAAACATTGTGAGCCTAGACTATTTCCAGCGAGTTGGAATTGACCATCTGGGCACCAAAGACTCTGAAGCTGGAGGAGTTTTGTTTGGAAGATCACACTATAGTGACAATCAAGACAGAATGACTGAACCTTAGGTAAAACCTATGTACAGTTTAGAAGAGAGAGGAAGAAGAATTAAAGAAATGATAAAAGATGAGAGGTATAGTGCAGTATTATGTTTCTAAAAAGATTGTTTCAGAGGGGCTGGGGATTTATCTCAAGTGGTACCGTACCTACCTTGGAAGCATAAGGACTGAGTTCAATTCTGGGTACCATGAAAAAAAAATTTTTTTTAATTATTTCAGGAAGCATGAATACATTACCTTTCCTTACAGCACTACTAGTCCCAGTCCTTCCTTAACCCCTGCAACCACACATCATCTTTGGCCCCATAAAAGACACAGTCCCTTGTCCTGTAACTCCCTGTGACTAATGAATGTACTGACCGCTAGTCAACTAGCACATTCCAATAAAAAGCAGAGCCACCTACCTGATCACAGCCTGGATAAACTCCATCTGCTCTGCAAGTGCATGAACAATAATAAACAACTGTTTTTCAAACCACTGTGTTTTTGACAGTTTGTTACTCAGCAATAGCTATGCAGCACTAGAGGGTGTTTTACCATCAAATGCAGATAAAAGATGAAGGAGAGGAAGGAAAGAGACTATTGTACTGACAAGAAGGTCTTTGGAGAGGTTTGAGAGAGTGTTTTCAGTTAAATAGTGAAGACAGAGGTGATTAATTCTGAACATCTTTAGCAAATCATATGCACTCTACTTCATTTTTCTCCTCTAAATAAAAATAACATCCTTCCCATCATAGGCACTCTTAGTATCTATTTCCAAAAAAGACACTGAATTTTATCTGGAATTCTTGAATAGATTCTGTATATTTTGGAGACCAAAAGACAGAGTAGGCATTGGCAGTGAAGGAACAGCATTATGTTCTTGAGATGATCCCAGGAGTAAAGTAAAAGGATTGTGGACTCATTATAGTTTTCAAATATTCAAAAGCTTCACTTTTCTAGAGAAGCTGGGTGATCAGGAAAAAAATGTTGTGACATGAGGCTTTACTTGTTCTGAGAAATGTGATCCTACCCGTTACCTTACCTATAATTAGTATCCTCATTTTCTTTGGCCTCAGCTTCTTCAGATGAATTTTCCTGTCATTTACTACTTTTTTTCTGTTTTGAGATAGATGATATGTAGTTCAGGCTGCCCTAGGGCTCGCTAGATAACCAGGCTGACCTTGAACTTGTACAGACCCTCTTTGCCTCAGCTTCCCAGGTGCTAGCATGTGCAACCACACCAGACTAAATTTAGCTTTAAGTTTCATTTAAGTTTAGCATGAGGAGGTGCCAGAGCAAAAAAAGAAACAACAGAAAAATAGGCTTGGGTGGACCTCTCAGTCAGTACTGAGTAGGTTTCATTTACTACTTTTTGTGTTCACATGTTTTACTTGTGCAACCCTCCCAACTTTTAAAATTTTGAAGTATCTATTGGACCAAACACTTTATGTAGGAAAACCACCCTCAAGGATATAGAACAGAACTTCCCACTCCTTAAATATGAGCTGAGGGTAGTGACTTGTATGGGAGCAAAGAAGAAAAAGAATAACTGGGTGGTCGAGCAACCTGATGAGTTCTACCCGATCCAGGTGACTGAGGTCAGTCTCACCAGGGAAGAATCCTGTTGGTGTGGTTTATCCTTTCTTGGTGATCAAAATGGTATTTTACTTTTGGAACTTTCTTCCCCTAAAATTCTAATACAAAATTAACTGTGAAGGATACATTAGACAAATTCCACTTAACAGACATTCTGTAAAACACTTGACCATTAGTCATCAGAATTATCAAGTTTTAAGAACAACAAGGGCAGGGAGGCCTGCCAATCGGCCCCATCCACCCTGCAGCCACACAGAGGACTCAGATACCCCTGGGAGCCATCCCCACTATGGAGGATTGAGGCCCTCCAGCTAGGCCCAACCCCACCCCAGAGCTGCTTTGGGAGGACCCAGGCCCGAGAGGACTGAAGCCATTTCCTG